>CANYCX012850459.1:0-17101 GCA_948193385.1 Breynia disticha f. nivosa
CAAAACTCGAAGCTAGAACAACACCACGTGTCAGTTGATCTATGCACTCGATGGTATCTTGTTACAATGATATATATATTTTGGCCATATATATATGTATGAGAGTTGATAAATATTGGTTTTTATCAATTAAATTGAAGAGACATTATTGAACAATCCAAAACAGTGGCTAGCAAAGGCTACAACGCTAGATTAGCTCCACACAAGAGGCTTTTTACTCGTATAGGATTTTTGAAAAAAATATTTATTAATTTAGGGTGATTTAAAAAATATTTATCAATTTCATAATTACGATTTTGGGGTGTTTTTTTTGTTGTCCACAAATAAGATTTGTGGACAACACTTACCACCATCAAATCACCATCAAGAACCATCATTAGCCAATGATTCTAACAGCACTAACAGGTTTTTTGTTCGCAATTCTTGTGTGAGGAGTCAAAAAATTCACCTTATTTTAGTAAATATTTTATAAATCACCCTTAAATTGAAATAATTATTTTTATCACTATTTTTTTGGTAAAAAGCCCTCACACAAGTATGAAACCAACTTAGAGATAACTTATTATAGCCTAATACAACCAAAAGGGTGGATAATTATTTGGTTGAATTGATTTTTTAGAAAGATTTGGAGTAATGTACAAATTTAGTTTGACAAATGGTAGAAAGTATTTAAAGATGTTTTAGTATGTTTCGAAGTATTGACTGAATTACCAGAAGGGAATCCTCCTGCTAGACAGAAGGAAAGTATGGATTGCATCTTAGCCATTATAGTTATCCTACTGATTTCTCTTTGTGTTATTGCAAAAAGAACCAAAACAAACACAACCAATCTCCCACCAGGTCCTCCTGGTTTACCCATTATAGGAAACCTCTTGGATCTTGGTGATAAACCCCATCAATCCCTTGCAACTCTTGCCGAAAGTTATGGCCCCTTGATGTCTTTGGAACTCGGCCGAGTAACAACAGTAGTTGTATCCTCCGCAGCTCTCGCCAAAGAAATCCTTCAAACACATGACCTTAACTTCGCTAACCGAACTGTTATTGATGCAATCAAAGCCCTCGGTCACCACGATGATAGCCTGGTGTGGTTACCAGTCGGTACCAAGTGGAGAATTCATCGAAAGACATGCAACTCTTACCTTTTCACTACTCAAAAACTTGACCAAAACCAACAGCTGCGACGTAACAAGGTTCAAGAAATGCTCGACAAGATTTCAGAAAGTTGCAAAGATGGAACTGCTGTTGTTATTAGAGAAGCAGCGTTCCTCACAACCTTGAACGCTCTGTCGAACACTGTGTTTTCGTTGGACTTGAAGGATATGAACTCAGAGAGAGTGAGAGAGTTTAAGGATTCAACGAGAAGCATTATGGAGGTGGGTGGAACACCCAACGTGGGTGATTACTTCCCTATGCTGAGAAAGATGGACTTGCAAGGGATACGGCGCCGTATGAATGAGTATTTTAGGAAGCTACTGAGTCTCATGGATCATATTATTGAAGAACGAGTAGGAGCAAGGAAATCAGAAAACTATGTTGCATCAAATGACATGTTGGATACACTTCTTAGTATTTCTGAAGAAAATCAGGAGGAGATGAATGTGCATCGTATGAAGCACTTGTTCTTGGTATGTTTATCTCTCTTATTGATTCGTTTTGTTCATAAATATTTCTTAGTTAAACTGCACTAATGGAAGAAAATCTCTAGGAAATCGTTATTCCAAATAAAAGAAAATGCTAGTTCATTTTAGCCATTCAGTTGGTCGAGGTATGACCCAACTGGTTATAGATTTTTTTTTTTTCTGAACCACAAGGTATCTTAAGCAACCCAGAATAATTCTTGTTCGAGCTGGGGAGAACCATAAGGGCGGTTGGTTATAGAATTAATAAGTAATGAATGTTTAAGTATTAATAATTAAAAGTAATAAATTTATTTGTAAAAATTACTTGATAATATAATATATAAAAATTAAGTATTAGATATTGTTAGTTTTTAATAAAATAATAATTAAAAATATAAAAATAAAATAATCAGATTATATATGCAATAATTTTTTATTTGAATAAAAAAAATGCCAGTTATTGAAAATTTTAAATTGAGTAATTATTTTTTATTAATCAATCCTAATAATTAGATTTTGCGATTTCCACCAAAAATCCTTACATAATATTTGGACAATTTGCTCAATAAGTCCTTATGTGTAATACGCAGTCACTCTGTAAGTCCAAATATCTAACATATACATATTTAGTATCGAATTTATCCAACTCATCATGGACAGACCAATTGTGTAAGGTACACCATCAACCTGCACACTTGTTTTTACAAAGAAAACAACAAAAATCTGAACACTTATTTTTATCTAGGCTAAACACAATGCTTCTAAAAATCAAACTAGATTTCGTTACAACAATTTTCCCTAATAAATGAATGACCTATTCCTCTTAACAACCAATTCAAGTTTTGAAGTAACTAGAATAAATACGCATAAGAATGTAGGTCCCTTTAGTTCATCATATTCGCCGATTAAGTCCCTTGGATTATAAAAATAGCCATTCCATCTCTCACCATTAGCATTATCCAATTTTTAACCAAAAAAATACTGGGAAAAAACTAGTTTGCCTTTGTTAAAATATAAAATGTACGAACATAGCCAACATATATTAGAACCCTTATCGTATATTACAACCCTACTATTCTCTACCTTCTCAATTCCCATTGCTCTCTTTCAAAATTTTGCTTTATTTTTTCTCTTTCATCCACCAATAACCTTTCACTTTGATCTCTACAAAACCATCTCTAAAACCATCTGTATGATCATTCTCTCTCTCGCTCTCTCTCTCTTCCTCTTTCTCTCCCTCTCTCTCTCTTTTGAAACTAATGTTGTATTAGTTTGACCATATTACTGTAGGCAAGTATATGTAAGTGCAAGATCAACAATCAAGACATAAAATTACACAATCAAGACATCAAAGTGAATTCATGTCACACATTCTAATTCTAACTTGAAACATAGTACACAAATTATGTAATAAGTCATCAACCAAAAGTACATTTTCAATGGTGGTAAAACTTCCTTACTCACTTTACCAAAGCCAATGATTTTACCTTTATTGTTGTTATCAAATGTACATTTTCATCACTATAAGCAAATTCATCTTTGACTTCACCGTTCTCATTCTTTAGAATAAAAGGGTCTTAGATGATTACCTTCTAATACTTGACTCCTTCACATATAATGTGAATCTTCATATGATTCTTCCATAAGGAATAGTTAGAGCTATCAAACAAGGGTGGGAGACTTGGGTTGACACCATAATCTTTAAAGTGTACAAATGTCATCTTAGATCTTCTCTAAGGATGTAAAGCCTTAAAATAGAGACCCGCTTTGGTACCAATTATTGAACCAAGATTAGCTCTCGAAGGGAGCTGAATGCAAAAATAAGAAAGAAAGAAATCAACACAAGATGTAGAGTGGTTCGATGCCAACACTACGTCCATAACCTAAGCTCCCACTTAGGATTTTGGTCAACTCCTTATTATTTCCTCACTTTCCAAGCTAAGTGACAACATATTACAAACACTTGATTTGCGACTCAAGCTATCTTATAAGACGATTTGATTTCTGGCTAAAATCCTACCAAATACAACTTGACTTACGACTCAAGTTCAACCAAAGAGTGATTTGACTTTCGACTCAAACTCTACCAAGAGCAACTTAATTTTTGGCTCAATTTCTACCAACTATAACACTCAAAACATGTATACAAGTTTGGCTCACAACAATGAGTTATATGAAAGATAAGAATAATGATCTTTTACGCACAATGGAGGAGGCAAGCTTGTTTTTCTCTTGTTTTCTCTCAAGTAGATTGTTTGGAATCTTTGGAATATTTGTCTCTTTATGTTTCTGAAATTGAAGAAGTTTTATATATCATCTTTTAAGAATATATCTATTAGACACAAGTTGGGTCACTTTTAGAACCTTGGAAGTAGTGATTTTTGCTACAGACAGCCTTCTGGTCGACTAACATATATGCTGGTCGACTAAAATGTTCTACTTGAGTAAGTCTTCATTCCATAAGAGTTTTGGCAATTTTCAGCTTCATTCTACTCGAGTAAGATTAGTTTTACTAGACTAGCATTTTTCTCCTCTGATTCAAACGTTCAAATTTTTCTTCACAATGATTGTGTAGCAAGTCTAGACTAATTTCATGATGATTTCTTCCAGTAGGCTTAGATCTTGGTCGACTAACATCTTTCTTGATCGAATAACTTGACGTCTTTCCACAACTAGTTGTTATGAATGATTTTTTGACTTGCAGACCCTTTTAAGTCGAGTAAACATACTCCTAGTCGACAAACATATGGTTTCTGATCGATTAGCATTTATTCTAGTCGAATAGCTTTAATTCATTCCAGTGCTGATTTTGCCAAAACAAAGTGTTGGTCTACTCAAGTAGCTTTCTTCTTCGTCGACTAATATGTCTTCAGTTGATTTCAAACATTCAAATCTTGATCTTCAATGATTAAAAAGCCGCCCTAGACTGATTTTGTGATGATTGCTTCAAATAGGCATGTATTATTCCATCAACTAGCCATTATACTTGAATTTCTACATATGACCACCATCTTACTCGACTATATGAATTCTTACTCGACTAGATAGACATTTGTCCAAGTAAATTTCACTCTAGGCTACTTTTTTGAGCTGCACATCACTTTTGGTCAACTAAACATTTTGCTAGTCTACTAACATGGTCTTTGGTTGACCAAACTACTTTTTACTCGAGTAAAATAGGCTCTAGAATCATATTTTGATCATCTCCTTATTTTGGTTCCAATCTTGAATCATATCCCCAACTTGAATTCTTTAACATCCTTTTCTGCATATTTCTTTGATTTTAACACCATTCTAAACTTGAAATTAATCTTTAACAATTTCATCATTTCGCACATTATCAAAACAAAATGAGGATCTTAATATCGATCATCATTGATCCAACAAATGGTACCATACTTGTCCTCGTATCCAATCAAACTGAAAATTCTCTGGTCTAAACAGAGCTGGAAAATGGATTCTCTGCAAATCTTAGGTCTAGTTGTCAACCCTAGTTATGTATATAAGTTCATATGAGATCCCCCTATCATTTCAAATTGCTCACACATTCAGTATGAATCCCAGAAAATATTCGACGTTACACTGATAGAATGTCAAACGTACATGTGTTGTTATCATATTAAATAATTATATAATCACATTTTTTGGCATAAAATCATCACTTTTATTAAGTTGGTTTTTTTGATAATTAATATAGTTTCAATATAATAAGGAGGAGTAACTCCCCAAACAAAGAGGTCTAAAATGTCTCAAGAAGCTCTTGCCAACACATGAGTAATTCAATTGCCATTCGGCAGTCCTCCTAAAAAATTAAACTCAGACAAAAAAAAGAGCTGTTAATTACAATTGATAGTTTTAAACCAATTCACCTAGTGCAGATGAGATTAAACTCCCTCTATTACTGCTAATAAACAATTTGATTCAACCATACCAAATTAGACATTTCTCATTCTTTTAGCCAACTTAATGCTACTTGGATGGCTAAAACTTCAAATACACTTAGATCAATTATAAATGGTATTTTCCTCACATATCCACCAACAAACTTTCATTCTTAATCATGCATCAGTCCACCACATAACTCATACTTGTCAAAAACTACTGCATCAACATTTACTTTCAAAATATCAACTTCTGATTTGCGCAAGGCTACATCTGTTGCATTACCTCCAGTCATCCGTCGACACAGAGTGGAGCTTAACAGACTTGTATCTGCCCCTGAAGCAAGTTTAAAGTATATAAGACAATCTCCTCATTCGATCTATGTTTATGTTCCTAAAACACTTCATTATCATGCTTCCAAATACCCCAACACAAAGCAACAACTACTGTTGGAAATTCTGACTTAATACCACGATTAATGAGTCACAATTAGACATAGAACGAATGCACGAATTCAATTTTATTATGTTTATGTCATAAACAATGATATTTGATAGAAAAAAAATCATTAACACGTTTATGATGTGCTAACCAAATTGTCACCCCCAACAAGCCCCAATTTTAAAGAAAATCAAAGCAAACTAAAGCAAACCATCTTCTCTTTATTTCATAACATGTACTCGTTCTTTTTTTGTTTCATAATTTTATTCTCACAATCTTTTTTATAAAGGAAAATAATATACAAATGGAAACAATTTACATTTTTAAAGAAAAAAGTTTGTTTTATTATAAAAATTCAAATCTAGAATACATTGTCGCAAACATAAAACTTCTGCTAGGATATAGATTTATTAATCATTTACTTTGATGATTGGTCTTAATATCTCAATGTTTTTAACAGGACTTGTTTGTGGCTGGAACTGACACAACTTCGAGCACATTAGAGTGGGCAATGACAGAACTACTTTGTAATCCAAAGGCTTTAACCAAAGCCAAACTAGAGCTTGCAGAGGTGATTGGAAAGGGTAAGTTAGTTGAGGAGTCAAACATCAGTCGATTATCTTACTTACGAGCAGTAATAAAAGAGACACTGAGATTACACCCAGCAGTACCTTTATTGCTACCAAGAAAAGCAGGAGAAATTGTACCACTTTGCGGGTATACTATTCCGAAAGGCGCACAAGTGATGGTGAATGCATGGGCCATTGGTAGAGATCCAAGCTCTTGGGAGGATCCAATGTCATTTATTCCTGAGAGATTTTTAACATCTAATATCGATGTTCAAGGGCGAAATTTTGAGCTAATTCCATTTGGTGCTGGAAGGAGAATTTGTCCTGGTTTACCGCTAGCAATGAGAATGTTATACTTGATGTTGGGTTCACTTATTAATGCATTTGATTGGAAGCTTGAAGATGGGACTTCAATGGAAATTTTAAACATGGAAGAAAAATTTGGACTCACCTTGCAAAAGGCACAACCGCTCAAAGCAATACCTATGCTAGTCTAGTGCCTAATGTTTTGCATCTTTTACATGTTGGTGTGCTGACTAGAGGAGATGTGAGCAAATGAATTGATTAAAAACTCTCAAAAATCTTGAATGCATACATGACATATTTGAAATAATCAGTAATTGTTGTTGTACAAAAATTCATGCCATGATCAATTATGTTGTGTGATGTTGCTCAACGATAATAATATTGTGATAATTATATAAAAGGACACATTTTCAAACATTAACTTAAAAAATGTCATGTAAAGTTTGTTCTCGTCTAGAAAACATTTTTTATCATTTAATTATCTAAAATGGCATCTTTAATTTAACACTTATTAAAATTAGAAATTATGTTTTATTAATAAATATGACATTTTTCAAGTTCTGTAACTGATTTAAAGATTAAAAAGGTAGCTATATTTATGGTAGTTAGAATTCGTTTAAATTTTAATTTCGCACCTTTTTAGGGATTTGTACTAAATCCCCTTGATTATAGAGATAATGAGGACACATTTTCCAATGAATTCTCTCTATTTTGCAAAAGTTATATGTGTCCTGATGTGTTTTATGCAATATTTGTTGTATATTTTTTTTATTTCTTCCATATATCTGATGAGACATTTTTCGGTTGTTTCATCTTTTTCAGAGTTTTCTTCTACATAATTTAAGAGTTTGATTTTTTTAATGTTTTCTTTTTTTCTTCCTTTTTTTCTTAAAATTGAGTCTGTTTGTATTCAAGATTATGTTTTTAAGTTTGCACAAATCTTCTCCACTAATGTGCATAATTGCATGATGAATCTATATTTATACTGCTGACACTGTAGTTTTGAAAGTTTTCAACATCATCACATTTATACTGTTAATACCTTGATGTCATTCATTCAATTGATGAACATGAAAAAATGTGTCTATTTGTATTCAAGTAAATTTTTTTAGAAAAAATAACATTTGACATTTTTATTAAATAATAAAATAATGTGTATCTATGTGTTGATGAACCTGAAAAATATGTCTATATGTGTTCTTATTTATTTTTTATGTTTGTATGTACTGAATATATATGTATTTAGATGTTATGACATTTTATTATCTATGATAATATAATTGTTGTTTATTAACATTTTTTGAGTTATTTTTTATAGGAAATTTTTTTGTTGAAAAAGAAGGATGAAAGTACAATTAAATATTTTTTGGGAACAATTTCGCTCTGTTGTGGTTATTCCAAAGCTTGCACAAATCTTCTCTACTAATGCATTGTAATCGCAAGATGAATCTATATTCATACCGTTGATACTGTAGTTTTGAAAGTTCCTAACATTATCCCATACACCTTCATATCGTATCAATACCTTGATATCATTCATTCCGTCAATGAACCTAAAAAATGTGTCTATTTGTATTCTGTCCTATTTTGTTTTATGAAAAAACAAATTTATAATTTCTGTATGCAATAATTAAAGAAAAATTTCTCCTTGTATTGATTATCCTAAAAAAAGTGTCCTTATGTGTTCTTAATCATTTCTTATTTTAAAAGAATTCTTAATTAAAAATTATTATTTTTATTTTCTATGTATATTCATACAATATATACATTTGTGTTCAACATTCATTTTAAATTATTTAAAATAAAAATTTATGCAGTAGCAATAAAATATTTATCAAAATTAAAAAATAAGATAAAAATATATAAAATCTGAGTCTAAATGCATCTTACATGTATTACACTACATAAACAAGTCTGTAGTAAATATATTTTTTAAAAATTCTTAATTAGTAGATTTGGCTAAGTGAAACATAAGTGTATTCAACACATTTCAAACACGATAAAAAATAAGGACACATTCTTTTTATTTTGGTGAGATTTGTCAAATCTTAGTTACAAGTTCACGAAGATACCATTTAAAAAACGTACCTCAATTATGTTTCTGAATGATGCCAGTGACCTAGATCGCCTCTGCTTTGCGCGTTATGTTCCAATCAAGTGATACATCTCTTTATGCGCTCTTGATTATTCTGGATTTTTTTATATTTCTTGCTCATCAATTTTGCATTTATGAATCTGTGTGAATGATCTGTGATTTTTTTGAAAATATTTTGATGTTTTCTTTAGTCATTTAGACGTATTGATTTTGGGTTTCTTTAATCAATCAATTTTTGAATGTGTTTCAAAATCAATTTTGTCTTCTTAATTGTAGCATTAATTTAGGTAATTTTTTTGAATTCAAAATGGTTGTTGAAAATCTGAATATCACGCATGACATTTGATTTTCAAATATGTCATTTTGGTTAAAATGAATGAAAATCGTGTCATTTTTGTACAAAAAATATTTGTGATGACATGTGTAGAGAGGGTTTGAAAAGGGCTATATGTGTAATTAACCTATAAATATTATTCAATGAAAAGAAGTGACTAAGAGTGTCTAGAAACTAAAACCAAGTATTTTAGATTGTTAAACTTGACCTAAACAGAAAATATGGAGTTTTAGGGTTCATTATCAACTGTTTAGGTTTGTGAAATGGTAAGAAAATCTGATTTCTCCTTTATATATATGCTTCCCTTTTTGTAATTTTTCAACTTTTATAATTTTCTTTCACTTTAATCTTTTTATTTTATTCTAACACTTTTCACTCTTATTCATTTATTTATATAATTTTTCAAATACATTTGAGTGTCAAACAAATGCAAACAAGAAATCATATGCTTATTAATGCAACTATGTTGGTTTAAAGATTAAAAGTCACGGAATTCACACAACCTAAGTCCCAGATTGTGTGGATTAACATGGTCCTTGACACGCCCATGACCCTGGATCGTGCCACTTCAAAAACTATGTGGATTAAGAGAAATGACATTACTTGCATCATATGCCTTTAATCGTAAAGAAATTGTGGTAGAAGATAAAGGTATGACTGCATAATTGTTAAACAAATGATTGTATTATACCTTACATAGTCGAGTAAGCGTTATGGTTTATGTGCTTATTAAATTTAAAACTTATGTTGTGTATTTTCTTGAAATTGATTATTTTAGAGTACTGAAGTTTGTATTGTGGATAGCATCTTAACTTCCATCTTTTGGATGGTGACTCTATGCTTTTGAGGTCAACAATGTTTCTTTTGGTTGTTTATGGTTTAGACTTGTCTTTCTGTTTTTAGATAAATTTTGGGATAAACTACTTTTGTACAATTTTGCGAAAAAATTATATTGGTTTTATCCATTTGTTGAGTTGAATGTTTAAATCATAAAGTGAATTGGATGTCACAATGCGTTTCATGCACTTTATTAATTTATTAAATGCATTTCATGTAACTTTTTATTTATTAAGTATGCTTAATTTATTTTTACTTAATTATTAGGTATATTTCATGTAATTTTTATTTGCTGTTTGAAATAAAATTATTCAAAAGACTTGACAATTTTTATTAATATTATTTTACAAATAAATATCTTTAATGCAATTAAATTTTGTAAAAAGTATTAAATTAAGAGTTAGATACAAAGCACGAAGTAAAATAAGGTTCTGTTAGTAGAAAATTGATTTAACCAAATCCAGACCATTAAGCTTTATTATATCGTAATTAGGTAATTAGTCAACTAATCTATTTACTCTATTAGGGTATCCATTCAAACATAATTACCAAATGGGAGTACGATTTGGTTTAAGTGGTTGGCCAAAATGAATATAGTGAAGTTATCCTAGGAGATATGGTATGATGTGTTGATGTTAGCTAAAACGTGAAGAATGCGAAGACTGAGTGAGAACTGTGAAGAATGTGAAAATGTTGGAAGGTCAATTATAAGATGAAGAGTAAAAAGTTCAAGAAAATTTTAGTTAAGGGTATTTATACTCCAGTTTATTTTAAGATTGGTTAATGGTGGGTTAGTCCATTTGGATTTTAAAAAACAAAAGCACCAATCAAACCAATCATGGTAGTTCGCTCTAATTCTAACCACTAACTTATTCATTTTTGGTGGTTAACTGATATGGAAACAGGATGCAGTTAATACCACAGCTCGCTAGGTAAGTGTACTTATCGAATGGTAATATAGCAATCGGAGTACAAAGTATTGATCCCACAAAGACGGACAAGTACTAATACTGCCAACATAATCTATTATCTAATTTAACAAAATTGGGTTTTAAATTAAAAACTATAAAGTGGAAATAATAACGCTAAAATAAAGTCAGCAAGGTAATGAGAATTAAAAGCTACACAAGAGAATTGAGTGAATTTAAATTGGAACAAGCAAATATCTAGACTTGACTCCTCCTAAGATTTCATAAGTGTGTGACTTAATTATTTGAGTATTAATGAGTATTGGACTGCGGGAATGTCTATGACTCTATTCTATGTTAATGTATCTCTCGATTAAATTAACAGCTAAGATTAAGTTGATTAGCCAAAATCTCTTTTAAACTAAAACTCCTAATCTAGCATTATCGTTTCATACATTCCTCTATTAGCTCTACACTAATAAGGAGTTCTGTAATTCTATCTCTAAAATCGGAGACAAATCCTTTCAACTATGTAAGACCTAGTTCATATGATAATTTCTCAATTAATCAATATAAAGTAAATAATTTAGCTCAAAGGAAAACATTCACTAACAACATAGTTGAATCTCAATAATTCTCATTAAAACTATCAAACAATTAACATCTCAAAACATAATCCATCAAAGGACTCGTCTAATCTAGATATCCATGTAACTTTAGTTCATACTATGACTAAACCAATCATGAACCAAAACAAATAGAAATTAATAGAACAGAAAAGAAACTCATGGAATGGCTTACAAGAGTTAATAATTCTATAGTCTGTATCAAGAATATCTTTATGTGGTGATTTTTCGGCTCAAATCTCCACTCCTCTAACACCGCAATTGGTCTGCTAACAGCTCTGAAATCCTAGCTCCCTTTTGATTTTTCTCAAAATCTATTTGTATGCAAACCCTAAAATCAGTACAATAAGTTGGAAATGACCCACAAAACAGGCTGAAAAACTATTTTGCGGGTCGTTTGCTAAAGTCCAGCACAAATTGTCCAAGTGAAACGATCTAGAAAACAGTTTGGCTAGGTCGTTCCTCAGACCGTTCTAAAACTTGTGAAACCTTCTGTTTTGTCCAGTTAAAGTGAACGGTTTGGGAAACGTCTTGGGATAAACCATTTTGTAAACTGTTTTGACCCCTCGGAATGCTTCTGGAACTTTTGTGAAATGGAATAGTTTGGCAAACGATTTATGGAAACTGTTTTCCAAGCCGTTTTGATCCTTCAAAAACCTTCTGTATCTTTCGAAATTGTGGATGAGTTGGAATGGTTTGGAAAACAGTTTGTTGAGGTCGTTTTGCAAATCGTTTACTCTCCTCTGTTCACACTTTTCTCGTTGTTTCATTCAGTTTCTACCCAAATTCTGCCTTTTTACGCTTGAAGTTCCACGAGTGACCTGAAGACATGGAAATTACAGAAATCATACAGAAGTACTGTCAAATTGGCTGAAAAACCTAACAAATGTCATGAAAACAAGTATGAAATATATGTGCAAAATGATATTTATCATTAACCTAAATTTTGGTTTGGTTTGTGATAAATTATATCTTGGGCATGTTTTATTGTGCAATTCATAGTGTTTTACGTGTACATTTGTGTTACTTTTGGCATTTTGAGTATGATTTTATATTTCATGATTCCAAGAACTTATATAGTTATTTCATGCATGATTAATACATAATTGTCAAGTGAAATATTGAAAGTGAAAAGCAAAATTGTTCATAATTGATTTATAATCTCACATAGGCACATCATGTGTAGAGCTACAAAACATGGGCATGCCACATCAAGACACCCAAGATCAGGTTGTTTTCCATTAAAAGGAGAGTTAGACTTGACATATGTCGAGGCCCACATGCTCAAAAAAGCATAAAACTTGGGACCGATTATAAAAATGACTATAGAACCGATTACAAAATGACTATGTTATCTTTTTTAATTATTCCTAGCAATAAATTAAAGTTTATCTCACTATCAATTGTTTTTTTACATTATCTATGCTACATTGTAGTATAGTCATTAGAAGTCATTAACTCAATTTATAGTTGAAAGCTCATATACTAATTTAATGTCGGTTACAATTTTTTTCATTTGTTTCATTATTTAATTACAAATTATACATAAAATAAAACTCCTCTCAACATAATTTATTTAACTGTAAATATATAATATCAAACTTTATCATACAAACAACATAGTTGATGTTGTCATAATCACAGTTAAAACATCAAACAAAAAAAAATTAAAATATAGCTTCCTCTCATTCCAATCAACTTTAATATCAGCTCAACAATGTTTCTACAAAAAAAAATTAAAATTTTACTACTTCATAATATAATATATATAATATGAATATACATTTAGTATCAATTTATATATATGTCGTTTTTTCAACAATAAACTTGTAATGATTCATTGTTATAAAAAGAAATATACAACACAAAAATTATGGTATTTGATAATAATATTAAAAAAATATAACTTATCAGTTTAAATTATGTCTATATTTTAATAAATTTAATAAAATTAAAATATTATAATATTAAATGTTATTTTAAAAAAATACCAAATTATAAGTTAACATGCAGTATAAATTTTAAAAATATCTAATTATGTAGATATTATTTACAGGAAAAAAATAAGTATAAAAAATAAAATTAATATAAATTTAAACTCATTTTATAAGATTGATTTATACTTTGTTGTCAGTATATTTTAAGTTTATATTACGTTTATATTTAACATAAAACTATAATAAAGAATTAGTAAAAAAAAACTATACACAACTACTATTAACTACTTAGGTAGACATGTAGTTTACATAAAGTGTAACAAAACACACAAATTTTACTAACAATAAACTTCACAATGATATAAAATAGGTATTTACCTTAAAAATATATAAATCCATGCATAATATTGTTTAAATTCATAAATAAAACAAACATAAAGTTTTCATGAAATTTATATGAAGTTTAAACTCAAAAAGTTGATATAATGTTAATCTTCGCATAATCAATAAAGAAAAATCATAAAAATGCAATATATTAATTAGCATTAAATTTACATTTTCATAAATATAATAAATTGAAAAGTTAGATAAGAAACTATATTAAAGTAAGTAAGAGCATGTGTCAAAAAAAAAAAGTAAGAGCGAGCATGATAAACCAACACAGAAAGTAAGAAAAGATGAGAATTGAGAGAACATAAAACAAAAGAGAGGAGAAAAAAATATGGTTTGTAGAAGAGAGATGAGAAGGACGTAACTCGTTGAAGAAAATGAGTATTATTGTCTTCTTCTTCTTTCATTCAACTTTGGGGATTTTGGCAGAATTTTCCCAATAATTAATTGAGTATTATTGTTTCAACTCTTTTACATTATGCTTTTTTAAAGTTTAGCATGTTATACTAAACTCTTACTTTAATTGAGATATTTTGAGGTTTAATTCATTTGTTGTGGGATTTTGTTTTCAATTGATTAATCGAGTTTGAGTATTTATGCAATTTCTATTTTACTTGCTTTTTATTTTCACGTTGATTGAATTGAGAGGGCTCCTTAATTTGATTGTTATGATAATATGTTACTAGTTGAGAATTGTGGATGTCTATTATTTCTGGCGATTGGTAGCAGTTCAAAGTAGCGTCAGTGATGTGTTGTCCTATTGTTGATGGAATTAAATAATCTAAGTATCTAACTTGAATAAATATATGTTCATAGAGTTTATTAGTTAGGAATTGAGTTACTATAATTATCACTTTAGTCTGAAATTGAATTCTATCAAGGTGTCTCGAGAGTTATTCTCAAACTAGGAAAATATTCCAATTGAGGTGTCCCAAGAATATCGAATAACTAAGTAAAAATTAGATGTTTGAACATTTGTCTGTGTCTATAAATTTTCTTATTTGAACGCAATAAATCTATCTTTAGTGTCGATGAACAATGAATTAGATTAACCAAAGAATATGTTCACTAGACATTTTTTTCTATTGAATTCTATTTTTATTTGTTTACTGTTTTTAATCTTGATTTTGTTTAATTTAATTTTAATAATTTTATTTTATAAACAAATAAATTTTCCTCAAAAATCGTTTTTCGCTTTTTGTATTAACTTGTTTTTACTTTTATATAGTTAATTTACTTGTTCATGTGAATTTGACCTTATTTCTCCTATACATTGTATGTTTTTAGTGTTAGTCTCGAAAACTATCAATTTCATCGGCTAGAGCATTTTTCCAATAGTCTCTGTAACATACTCGTTACTTTATCAATTCTTTATTCACTTCTTAATCAAATTAATCTCCTAATAATTCATGCTTATCACTCTTATTAAAAAATGTGTGCAGAGAGTTATTTTTTACCTCCTTATTTTTAAGGAGATTATGAATGTGCCTCTTAAAAGTAAGCTAAGAAGTTAAAAAATTAGAGTATATTGCAATAGTAAGTAACTAGAATCAGTAATCGTGCAATGCAACGGAAATTAAATTTAATAAAAATTATAATATTTAGAAATAAATAATTATTATATAGAAAAAAGTTATTTAACATGTTTTTAATACAGATTCAGAATACTTTTTTGTATACCATATAATTGTAGAATTGTAGATGTCACATTAATTGTCATATATGAGTATTTTTAAAAGAAAAAATTAAAACACAGAGAGTTTTTTAAAATTATACATATGATAATATATGATAAATAATTGATATTCACTAAATAATAAATTATAATTATGGATTACTGTCTTAGTTAATTAAGTTTAATGTGTTAAAAAAAATAAATAAATTAATTTGTTTTTTATAATAAGAGGATTGACATGAAGCAATTTAAAAATAATAGTTTATTTATGATTTAAAGATAATTATCTTAATATAGAAATATATTAAAATTTAAATATTTATGTTTATCTTAAAAGATGTTTTATAAATAAAAAACTCTTTATTTTTAATTAAATTATTTCAATGATGTCAAATTTCACAAAAATAAATAATAAAAGGTCAAATGTCATGATTTTGTAAATCTCCTTCTCCTTTAGTATAATTAAAAAAAAAATACAAGGCCAAATGTCATGATTTTGTAAATCTCTTTCTCATTTAGTATAATAGATTATTCCAACGTGATGCAGAGTGATATACATTACGATTTAATTATTTTAAAAATTCACACTATAAAATATTTGATCAATAAATTATTTTATCAAAAAATTAATTGAATATTTAAAATATAATAATAAATAAATATATTAAATAAAAAAATATTCATTATGCATATTGTTATTATAGATTTTTTTAATATTTTATATGCAATATTTTTTTTGCAGAAATAAGTAAGTTTGCACGTTTCTTTGAATATAATAAAAATATGTATAATGAATATTTTTTTATTTAATATAGAATAAATAAATATATTAAATAAAAAAAAATTCATTATATATATTGTTATTATAGATTTTTTTAACATTTTATATGCAATATTTTTTTTACAGAAATAAGTAAGTTTGCACGTTTCTTTGAATATGATTTTTTTAAGATTACACTATGGTGAGTTTCTAATGACTAATTTTAAGTTTAAGAATACTTAATTGAATCCAATTGGTAAATTAAAAAATATTTACCTGAAATCAATTGATATTTTTTTATGTTTATTGCATTATTTTACTCATATTTGTAATTTTTTCTATTTTTAACCTTAAATTACTTAAAAAACAAATTTTACCAAACTACTCTAAATCTATACAGTTTCATCTAATTAGATATTGTATTATTAATTAAAATATTCCTTCATTTTTTGTATATGTATGACAATATTTTTTGAATATTAACAAAATTCACTACTATATATATGTGAAAGAACATGCAATATATAACACACATATATATATATATAACTAATTAATCAACATATAATTAATTAAAGCACGTAAAATAAAATGAACAGAAATGCACACCTGGAATTCCGTTCAATGCACAGCGGAAAAATACGATACCTCGTTGAGGGTACGCTCGTATCCACAAGCGCAGCGTGTCGGGATACGGACAATGTTCGCACCTGATCCTACAC
>CANYCX012851350.1:0-13053 GCA_948193385.1 Breynia disticha f. nivosa
AGAACGTTTGTGAACTTCCATACATGCAAACATATGTTGACATTAACAGATTAGAGCTATGAACTTTTATGTGAACTTTTGTTTGTGAACCTCTGTGAACCTTAGAAATGTGATACGGTAGTGAACTGTAAAACAAGGTAAATTATGTGAGTTTCATAAACATTGTATAGTTTGTTCGTAATATGAGCTTCTGCGAACTTCCTTATCTTCAAACATATTTTACCACTAACAATTTGGATGTGTGAACTTTTGTTTGTGAACCGTTGTGAACCTTAGAAATGTAATAAGATATGATTAATTGGTGTGTGAACCTTTGCAAACCTTAACTCTAACGTTTTTTATGCGAACACTGCATACGCGAACCTATGTAAACTTTCGGCATTTGTTATGAGGCATTCCTTAAAAACAAATGTGAACCTGTGCATGTGAACTTTTGTGAACTTCTGTTTTAGTAATGAAGTGTCCTGGAAACTTATGTGAACTGGTGATTGTGCACTTATGTGAACTTCCGATTTTTTGTGATAATGTCTTATTGAGTTCATATGTGAACCCGAATATGTGAGCTTATGTGAACTTTGAAAACGTTTTTGAATATGCTAAATCGCCTTCCGTGAACTTAAAGTATGTGAACCGTTGTGAATCTTAATGAACGTTGACAACAATAAATAGTGAAAAACAGAAACTGATAGATAAAATCACGATTGATAAAACTGAAATAATGTTTGTGATTTTGAAGAATTAATTCAAACTGTAATCAATAAGGATAAATTGATTAGATTTGAGAATTTGAATTGAGAGAGATTTTAGGAGTAGAAATCACATGGGCTGATTTTCAGTTAGTTAAGGGATGACTATTTTTTAAATATAGTATGCTTGGGTTGTCATTTTTACAATTTGCAAAATTAGTGACTATTTCTTCAATATGCAAACCTTAAGTGTAAAGTTTGTTAAATTTTCCCAAAATATTCTACCTTATACAAAAACTACTACTCCATTTTGATTCTAGTAAACATAAACCAAATTTACACATGTTGATCAAATGTGTATTTTGCAAACATGTGAAGGCAATTGAATATATCAAGTTTCTTCATAGCAATAGAGCTAATAGGATGATCTGTACAAATTCACTTAATCGCTATTGAGTTTCACATTAAAGAAAACAAGATTCTTTTAAATTTATCATCCCTGATCACGTTTAAACACACATTCAATATATATTTGAAGATATATAATATCATGCTCAAACTTTATGCTTCAGTGCTTTAAGTACTTTCTGTGACGCTCAAACTTGTTTTCTTTGATCTCCCAACTAAACTTCTTAAAAAATTTTCTGTGTAATTTTTTTCCCAAAAGTAAAACAGCATTTGTCAAACAATGAAAACAAACTCGAGCTTCAATAGGAAAACAAAATGAAAGCTATCTAGGCATACCAACAACTTAGCATCAACAAGTTCTTCGGCAAAGATGATCCATTGAAACAAAATACATAATTAGTTTTGAACCTTCAGTCATACAAACATAGTGATCGCATGGTCATAATCCGAATCAAGGATTTCAAATCCTTACTACAGTTGGAGAATCCGGTTGTCCAACTGAAGAAGACTTAGATGCCTCCATTACTACAGCCGCTTCATCCAAGCAGCTTTCTATATCATCACTCCCCATTCCTACTGTCATCTTCTCCACCTCTTCTTGTGTGTGTATATGGATCTTGATCACCACTTTGCAAAACTCACTATAAACCTCATCGTAAACCAAGTTAGTGTAGAATCATTAATAAACCAACACATTGAAAGATTAGATATACAAGTAAATTAAACTTACTGCCAGGACTCATCCCCCAGAACCATCATATCGTTTTCACTGTCAGTGTACAAAATCCTCCATCCTTTATCAGGATCTTTTAGAAGGCCTTCCATGCTGAAAAGTCGCTCTAGTTCATGCATCAAGTCATCATACCCATTCAGTCTCGAGAGATCAATAGCTCTTCCCACCGATCTGCCTTGTTTGTGAACCTTCAGTGAAGATGGAGATTCATTAGAAGGAATGAATCGACCCAAGATCAACTATATTATCTGACATTATTTCAAAGCAGCTTACCTTGGTGCAACTCCTCTTACCCGAGATTGACGAGTTTTGAGCTGGTGTCTCTGAGGACAAGGAGAACCCAAAAAGTTTGCAGCTACTAGTAGCCCCATTAAGAGACTCATTAGTTTGACTCCTTATATCTATCCCTACAGCTGGTGAAGCAGGAACATTTCCATGCCTCTTATTCTCATTCAATGCATTTGGTTTGGCAATTTCTTCCCGGGTGACATTCATCTGATTAGATGATGCATTAAATGGGACAGTTTCTCTAGGAAAGATAGCTGGGTAAGACAGCGCCGGGTGATCTTGAGCAGCTTTGCACATATCCCTGTAGGCGAAAAACATATTTCGGAAGCCCTCTCCTGCTAGTGGATAGACATTTGGTGTAGATGCATGATAAATATTGAAAAAGCTGTATCCTGGAGTGGGTTTTTCCCAAACGCCCAAATTGAAATCCCCTTTGCCAGTGAGGGATGTCAGTGAACAAATTTCTTGACCTTGCAAGACCTTCGGGAACGTATCAGTTTCCACAAAGCCTGTGTAAGTGGTTGGTTGAGCCCTTTTTAATTCATTACTATTAATCTTTCCTATACCATTTGACACCAGATTCTGATGTGCTGGGGCTCGCAGCTCGAAAGGCAGAGCCCGGTTTACTGTACCACATCCATACAAGGATGGTACAAAACCTACATTTTCTTGACCTTGCAAGACCTTAGAGGATCTTAAAGACTCCTCAAAGTCTAAGAACCCACCTACTCCTGCAAGAAAACTAGCATATTAGCACAAATAAATTGGCAGGCTATAAATAAATAAATAAATATATTCGTGAAGCTAAAAGTTTGTACCTGTTAAAGGATTATCAGGTGGGGTCGCCTGCAGACCTGTCCGCAGTTTCTTCAACCTTGGGGAAGATTGAATGCTGAGAGGAGGGAGGGAAACAGAATGATCAATTTCCCATGGTGAAACTCTTTGTTGATGATCAATGACAAGTCCCTCATCCCATCTGACCTGTTAAACAAAAATGATCCATGAGGATCACAAAAATATTAAATTGGCTATGGAATTTTAGATATCCAGCAGTAACTAAAACATGGAAAGCAGAGTCTATTACCAGATGATTTAACACAAAATTAGCCAAGCAACTAAAAGAAAAGAACTTACCATTAAGCACCTCCATTTAGAGTTGGGCCATCTATAGGGATCCAAGTCACTTATTCCAGTCACAACACCACTGTACCTACAAAAGCTTTTACCACTAGTCAGGTCTCTAGAAATATCACAATAAAAAGATTGATTTAAGTTGTCAATGAAGCGCAAATAAGACCTTCTCTCTGGAGAGTCATCGATATCAAATCTCATTTTGAACCTGGTTCCCAAGCAAACTGGAGTAGTAATGCTTTTCATATACTTTCGGTAAGGTACAACAAACTCTGCATGACTGGCCCTGCAATTCAGAAATTTGAAGTTCTAACTTCTTTATAATCACACAATACCAGATAAAGCAAATAAACAACTTACAAAACAGGCGATATAATAACTTTCCCACTTTCACACGCTATGGTGAAAAAACATGTACCTTGGACTGTAAAAAATATCAAACGTGCTCTTCATGGAGATTGCTTTAGCCACTGGAGAAAGAATACTTTCACAAGAATTTTGCTTGCCAATCACTGAATCGGGAAGGCCATTTCTAGGTCGAACAGCTCTTCGTATTCCCAGTCTCAACTCCCCATTTTCCCCCCTAAGAAATTGAAATCATCGAGTACTGAAAATCAGGTACTTGAACAAGAAAATGCCAATGGCTTTTTAATTTCTTTTTGTTGCAACAATTTGCTTTCAGAATGTGGCAAATTTTCTTCATTCTCTTACGTGATACAAATTATTCTTTTCCAAATAAACAGTAAAATTAACGAGTGAACTCAGCAGAAAATCCCAAATAAGGATAGGAATGTGCTCGCCAGATTACCTCAGAAACAGCACAGCATCTCCTGAATCAAGATTCTTTTGACTTACAAATATACTCCATCCTGTTGTGAGCAGATGCCTTCTAGGTTGACCTGAAAACCAAAAGTATTAATCCATAACATATATCTACATAATTAAACACCAAATTCTGTAAATGGTTACCTCTATAAATATGTCGAAATTTCCACTCCACTCCATGCAGGTCTTTTGCCACAAGTTCTTGAGAAGGCCTCTGCTGTTTGTAATCCTAACATAAAAAAATTTCATCATTTTCACACCAACAAGTCCACAAAATTGTCTGCTTAGTACAGAAACACCAATTGGTGGTACAGAATACAAACCAGAGGAGGGAAACAATCTTCAGCAGCCCGTCGCGGAACAGAGAAGCCTCCATGAGTGCTGGTATCAGAAGCAGTAAGTGTTTTGCAAAACATATGTGGAGTCGATTTTGCTGGTAATCCTCCACCATCTTCTTCATTCTCACCTAAGTGTTCAATCTCTTTTCCGTCTTCATACTTTCCTTTCATCTACACAAACAAAAAAAACAGCTACAATCATCTTCAAAATGCTAACTTTCAGCTCCAAATGTAAATTAAACTAATAAATTTTCAGTTTTTTACGGAGAAACGAATAGATTTCTCGTTTAATAGTATTGAAGAGATCTAAAGTACGAATCTTTAACACATCAAGCAAACAAAAAAATCAAGAGCTCAAAAGAAGTATGCATCAAATCAAGAAAATACCTCAGGTTGAGGACGCAAAGTGAGCTGAGTATAGACTTCATCACTCTCCTTGTTGGCCTAGATCAAACAATTATACAAGTGATTAGCTTGTACATAAAAAAAGAAAAAATAAAAACGAAGTGAAAGAAACGCTTACAAGAAGTTGCACATTGACAACTTTGCAAAAGATTAGGGGTTGGAGATCAAAAGTGGGGATGATATTGATATCCAAAGGAGAAAAAGAGGGAAGCTGTTCCAAGTGTCCTTGTGGGAAGTAAACAACGACATTCCCTTTTTTAGGAAGAGAAGTTAAGGGACCAGCAGAAGCATGCCAGAGCTCCAAGTACATTGAAGAAGACAAATGAGATAGAGTTGAAGATGAATTTGAGGAGGATGAAGAGTCTTCATTAAGTGTACTAGTACAACAGAATGCACTCTTCTCCATTTCATTTGTTGTCGCAGCATGGTTTAGATCAATTTCCATGCCTCAACAACTACATCCACAACCACATAACCAAACTCCAGATATCAACAAAGTGTTGGGAAAAATATTTATTTTTATGGGTATCAAGAAAAAGATAAAAATTGCTGAAAATGAGGTCAAATCATGCCAAAGAGAAGAGTTAAAAGTGGAAGACGATGCGAAGAAAGAGGTCATGTTTGAAAGAAAAGAAAAAGGTTGTGAAGGAAGAAAAAGTTATCAAAGAAAATCAAAGTAAGAAATGATTCCACTCCCATTTGGAGGCAGGCAGGAAGGAGAGGGAGCAGTAGAAGTAGCAGACACTGCATAGGAAGCACTGAAAAACAAAATGGAAGACATAATAATAATAATAATAATAACAATAATAATAATAATATTTCTTTTTTTTAAAAATAAGTATAATTTTAAGAATGTGAATATAAATTAAGAAATATCTTTAATAAATTAAAAATGATAAAAATATATAATTACATTTATTTTGAAATAAAATTTTAGAACCAAAACAATACTATTTTGAAATGAATGGAGTATAATAAAGTGAGGAAATTCAAAAGCCACTGTGATTGTAGCTTTTGGAGTTGGACTGTTATTTAGTGTTGGATGGAGAAGACAGCCTCACCTCTCTTGTTCTATCTAACCTTTTATCTCTTTTCCTTTTCATTAAATTCATCTCTGTTGAATGCATATTATATTAATATAATAAAAAAAATAATCACTCATTATATTTTTATTTTCCATCAATATTAATAGGGTTATTGTTAACATGAATTTTACTGCTAGAGGATAATTAATTAAAGCTATGAGAAGCATTAGATTTGAGTAAAATTTAGGGAATACATAAGAGGAGGGGCATGCATACCTCTTTACCAGAAAAAGATATCCAACAAAAACTAAAAGAGGGTTTTTATTGAATGCTACAACAAAAAGTGTTTCTTTTATCATGGAAAACACCTCATTGACCCTTCCCCCAATTCTGGTGTGTCAAAAATTAAAACGACCAAGTTGTGCCCATTAAACATCCCTACAAAACATCTACATTATTTTCATTTAATGCTATATTCACGGTTTAATGGTTCATGGATACATAACTAAAATCAGATTTAGCTAATTTGGGTCAATTCAGTTTTAGTTTCAAATGGGTAATTCTGGTTTTAGTGTTTCTGTTTTAGGCTTGACAGTTCAAGTTCGATTTTTCATTTAAAATAAACCGAACAGTCGATTCGAAACTAATCATGCTTCAATTTCCATTCTAGAGCAGGGCGGTTCCAATTCTGATTCCAGTTATTTTTTCACCTTTACTCATTGGCAATACATACAGGAAAATAATACTATTCATATTTTACTCTTTTTTTTTTTGAAAATACACGGTTTGTTCTTTATAACGTGTGTAACGAGTAAAATTTAGTGAACATGTTAGACAAACTAAGTTGAAAACGCACCGATGGAGAGTTTATATATTTGAATGATGAAAAGATGGTTATGAATTTATATTCACATAAAAAAATAATGTTCTTTTGATATAGATTTTCATAATCTATCAAATGAACTTGTATTATCAAATGAACATCTATTATTTCATAACCTACTAAATATATTGACATCAAACAAGTATAGTTGCTCTTACAAAAGACATATTAATCGTTTTCTTGTAAACCTTTTATGTATTTTTAATAATTTAATTGTGTAGTTCCAAGCAAGTTGTAGAATTTTGATTAGGATTACAAATAGTGGTTAATTGTGGGTGATAATCATAACAAACAAACCGATGAAGGACCGATGAAGGAGCAACAAGAAAATAATGTTTATATCTTTGACCAAAGAGATCAATTAACACATTAAGCCTTTGTTTGTTTAGATAGAATTGAGTAGAAAAAAATGAATTTTAAGTAATGAAAAAAAAATTAAAAAAAAATGTAGAGAAATGATGTTTCTCTTCTCATGTTTGGTAATTTTATCAAAAATACAATAGAAAATTCAATTCTTTCAAAAAAAATACAAACACAATAATTATTTCTCTCTCTTTCCCACTAAATTAGTGAGAAATTTTTCATGAGAAAAACATTAAAATGGGAAATGTCATTTCCTTCCTTCTCAAATTATTTCTATCTATTCAAACAATTAATTTTCCTTTTTTTCTTTTCCACTCAATTCCATTCATCCAAACAAAGTATAAGGGTATGAGATTTGATCCTGACTTTGTAGTTACATTAAAGAAGACATACAAACTCTGACATGTTAATTTATCATATCTTTTTTTGACTTTCTATCATTGTTTAAAGACTGATTCGGCTTTTTTTTAAAAATTTATATATAAAAGAAAAGAAAATAATTTTTATGAGAGTAATAAAAAGTGAATGAGAGAGAGAGGTGTGAATTAGTTAGGAGTGGGACCATGTAAGGTTTGCAGCAACAATGATGGGCCGCGTGTTGTTTGTTGTTGGGACTGAGCCACCGACCACTTCCTCTCTTTAAATACTCTCTTGTCTCCTAACTTTTTCTCCTTTTCCGATTCTCTCTGTTTCACGAACTTACGAAGCTTTATCAACAAAAATTAAAATACAAATTTTATTTGATCTAAAATTAAAAATTAATATATTTATTAAATATTATTAATATTTTTTATATAATTAACTTATTATTTTTTATTAGTATAGTAAAATTTATTATAATTTATTTATATTTTATGAAAACACAATTTTATTTTAATAATTTTTTATTTTTAAATAAATTATATAAATATTTTAAATATAAAAAAAAATATGAAAGCTATATATTAATATAAAAATATAAAAATATAATTTTATTCTGATAATTATTTATTTTAAATAAATTATATACATATTTTAAATATAAAAAAAATATGAAAGCTACATATTAATATAAAAAAAATCAAGTATGTAATGAGTTTATTCACGATCGTTAAACGAGTATGTTCGCGAGCTTTTGAGTCTAGTACTACCTTGTTCAGACCCGACTCATTTAACTATCCGAGCAATATTTTATTCATAAATAGATTTGATTATAAACAAACTGAGTTTAAACGAGTTTTTATCGAATTCTAATTCGAGTAGTTTACGAGCAGCCCCTTTCATTTACACCCTTACACACGTCTTCTCAAACTTTACCATTTCAATTATTTTATTGTTAAATATATATAAATTTCATTTAAGACGATTATTTTGTTTATATGAAATTATTTATATCACACCTCGACACTAAATTAATAATTTCATTTTACAATTAAAGGACTTGAAGAATTATTAGTTTAGCCATTAAAAGCACCAAGTATAATTAGGTTATTTACCGATCAATAGAAAAAATGGCTAGTCCTTTTCGCGAACTTATCTATTAAATGAGGAATGTTGTTAGGAAATGCACAATTATTAAGACGGAAGGATATTTTTATACAGTGCGATAAATAAATGATACTCCCTCTCTTCAGATTTGTTTGACATTTTAACAGATTTACACAAATTAAGAAAGTCATTAATATTTTTTATAAAGACAATAATGCCCTTATTGGTATGATTTTGAAAAATTTACTAACACTTTCAATTTCAACTATTCTCAACAATAGAGTAACCGCAAAAACCCAACACCCACCCAAATAAAACTCACACACAACCACCAACAAAGCGAAGATCTAATTCAGGGAAAGAGTCCTCATTTTCGACATCTTCACCCAAAAACTTATTCATACTCTCTATTATGTTATTCTATTCTCTCCAACCGATTGATTCCATTAAACTGTTTTTTATTCTATTCTCTCAAGCAAAGATGGGTTATTCTTTATTTACTTAAGATTGTTTGTGAGGATAGAAAAACTACCAAAACAGACTACGAGAAAAGGGAAAAAGGTTTGAGAGAATGGTGTTTTGTTGGTGAAGAAAGAATCAGAGAACTTGTGCAAGGTTACAGGTGGAAAGTTTGTGAATTTGGTGAGAGAGGAGCGTGAGGTATCAAAGGAGTTTTTGGTTAGATCTGTTGTATGTTTGTAAGCGATTTGATGGTAATGCTGATGGAGTTTGTTTTGTTGGATGATGAAGGTAGAAAGTAGAGAATTTAATAGGGGTATAATGGAAAAACGTATTTAAAATGCCTTGGGGAACATAAAACAACAACCATTTGCAAACAAATTTTAGTAGCTAAAACGACAACTAAAAATGAACAGAGGGAGTAACATATAAGATAAATCGTATAAAATAAATTACATTAATTTGATTATCACAGTGGAATAAAAAAGATACTTCAGAAAATGTTATTGTCGACAGCCTCTAACTACAACCAAAGCGGTAAGGAGGTGGTTACACATGCGACTCATTCTACTAATTTACTATGACTCAACAAATGATTTATGAAAGAAAAAAATTTGGTTTTTCTCTTTTGTAGGCTTATAGCCAAATGAAAGAGAAGGAGAGAAGCTACATATATTTTTTCTATAGAGAAAAACGTACGTTCTGTTATTCTTTAATTTTAGAACTGCTTTCATCTTTTGGGTTTGATCAAACTCTTATATATACTTGATGAATTTATTACCCAATAAGTTGTACGTCCAAATACTTAACATATGTATATTTGGTCTCGATTCTATCCAACTTGTCATAGACGGACCCGCTAATTATAACATCTCCCAATCACACATGATGAATCTCTTTTTCCCATGCGCAACCCCCTAATTATACATGTAGATAGTAAACGCTTTGTAGTTGGATCGTGAACCAGTCAACGACTATGAGTTTACGATGCTATTACATAGCTATTCATATGTTGTCTAAGAAAGATATTCATCTACTCTTCAAGCATGTTATCCACCATCATTCCCGCCTTGTAATAATTTTTGAAACAACTGATTCTCGTTTGCTTTATATAGGTATACACACATATGTTTTTTGTTTAGGTATTTTTTGACACTTAAGTTTATTTTTCATAGCTTGATGGTGTTGTTTTGATATTCGCAAAAAAAATATGTAGAAAATTGTTAAAATGTTAATTGGAAAATAAAAAGGAAAATAAATTTAGGTGTGACAATGTGTGTGCTTTTTTATTTTTTTATAACAAAGATATAAGAATACAAATTCAAATAACTATCAGTGAATTACTAATATTATAACAAAATCCTACTTCAATATTAAGAAATCAATTATCGGTTATTTCTATATAGAACATATATAGACTCATATGAACACATATAGATCATTTTATGTACTCTTTTCAAGTTCTACAATGTGTCTAAACTATCAGTAAATCAATCGAATTCAAAAAAGATTGATGGTCAAAAATTTCTTTAATATCAAACACAAACAGACACATTTAAAAATAAAATAGTTATTTTCAAACAAAAAATATCAATATTAAGAACACAATTATCTTACTACAATAAACAAATATGCATATATGGACACATAAGCAATGTGTAACACATATACACTCATTTTTTTCTCGTTTTTTCATATAAAAAGAATGGAAGACATTGATGTATGACTGCAATACAATGCTCATGTTTTTAGGCACAACTTGTATGCAACTATTGTATCTCTGTATAATCAACCAAATGTCAACCTGTAATAAATCATATATTTATATCATAACATATAGTATACAATACATATGCTCTATCCTACGACATATGATCATAAAATAACACACATAACATGCAAATAACTGTCTGTACATATATCTCTATATATGTATACATGTCTGACTGTAAAGAGAGGAAGTGCTGAGCAGCGACAACTGATCCACTTGCTAGATTATCTTCTGTAACCTTTATCTAGTGCTTATTCCTAAAACAAAATATACAATAGCAGTTGATGAGTTGTGGGCTCATGTTAGACTTAATTATGTGGCATTTGGACTTATGAGTTATTTAGTTTAATCTTATGTGCTAATTCCTATTGAGTCAATTAAAGTATTATTTAGTGGTACTTTTATCATGTTGATGGACCATGATGTCAGCCCATAAAGACACCCTAAGTCAGTCCTTTCTCTACCTATAAAAGTACTCAGTTAAGTCTCCATCACTAAAGGAGAGAGAAACTGAATTTAGCTCTACTCTCATTTGTCGTCAATAATCCGTTCTAGCCATGGTGACAGGTACACTTCCACTTATGATTTATTACTTTGAAGATTATACTCGTATTAGATCTGTGGGCATTATTGTTTATGATTAATCTCAAGTTTACATGTGGTATCAGAGTTACAGATTAATACTTTGTATAATTTTTCTAGAAAGATTATTGATGAAGGTTAACTCAATTACTTATTAATTTATTGAGTACGATGGATTTTGATTCTTGATGAATTAACGAATCAATTTTAAGAAAAACGTGTTATTGATTCATGGTTTTACTTTACACATAATTGATAAGAAAAAGATATAAAGGAAAGAAAAAACCCCAAATTGAAAACACAAAACCACAAACCCAAATCACACCCTTGTCGTCGCTGCCACCTTACCAATCTTAACCAACACACATGCCAATTCAATACCCATTGTCGTCAACCTTTACTCCCATTAATGAAACCAAATATGGAAGTTGAAGAGACTTAGAAATAAAAATTGGCACTACAATGCTTTGACTACCATTAGGACCAAGTTGATGGTGGATATAAGGGAAAAGGATGAACGACAGCAAAAAGGTTTTAGCTGACTAAAACTCTAGAAACAGCAAAGACGAGGTGTTTGAGAACGTCAGACAATAGGCGTTTTGTTGGATTTTTTGTCGCGCATCAATTGACGCTAGAATATACACCAGACATGGTTGCGGTATGGCAGCACCACCAGCACAGTACAGGCAGTGGTGGCGGTTGCAGTGGAAAATCGTTGATGGAGACGACGCGTCCTTTGGGGTTTTGTTGGGTTTGTTGTAGGGCATTGCAAATTTTTTTCAACCCAACCATCCCGCCCGAACCGAATCTGCCCAACCCGATTTTTAAGTTCAACCCGCTCAAATCGAGTCGGTGATGGTTTAAGAAAAAATCAACCCGACATAAAGTGGTCGGGTTGCGGGTTCAGAGTTTTCAACCTGAACCCGACCACCAAAATATAACCATGTAAAAATAAAAATATAGTTCAGTAGCCACAAGTTCTAACCTAGCTCTTTACCTGCCCTCACTCCTTTACGCCGCACCCTGCACACAACTCACCTCTCCGCCTCTCCCTCTCTCTTTCTCTCATGAGTCTCGACCTCTTTCGACTCAATCTTTTGCTGTCGGCAGGTAAAATCAACCCAGTTTGTGTTCGCTGTAGAATTTGTGATCTTTAGTGCTCTTATGAAGAAAAGGTTGTATCTTTTGAATATTATTATTGATGTGAAAGTGTAGGGTTGGTTGGATTTAGCTAGTGCAAAACATTCAATGGGAGCTTCAAGAATTAATACTTCTGTGTTGGATCTGAAAGTCCATTCTGCTTCTACTACTATCCAATTACTTGATCATCATGGTAATTTTTTATTTCTCAGTTTCTTGGTAATTATGAAGTTCATATCTTGTGATTTTGATGTGATTGAGTTGTGTTATTACAGGTGGGTTAGTGGAGAAAGAACCACATTTTAGGTTGTGTAAATGGGGATCCTTGGATGCATCTCATCTTCACATTTTTAAATTGTACAAAGGGGAAAAAACTTCTGCAGATGCAACTTTATCCCAAGTTGATGAACAAGTAAGCAACTCCACAAATCATTTTTTTTGATTATTTTCTATGATCTTAGTTCCTTTTTCCCTGAATCTTGGTACTTTCTTTATCAATGAATCCTAGTTCATCAAGAACATGCAATTGTTAAAATCATTTCTTTGCGC
>CANYCX012851483.1:0-11672 GCA_948193385.1 Breynia disticha f. nivosa
CTATCTTTCATTCATTTCACACAAACACACATACAAGCAAGATTAAATTCATTAAGTATTTGTTCATTTCAAAACTTAAATCTTATATAAACATCAATGTTCCAACAGATAGAAGGTTGTTGTGAAACCATAAAGAAAAATATTGAAAAACGCTGCCAGAATACATTTTGAGCTGAAACTAAATGGGGAACCACTTATAGAACAGCCAGGAAACCGTTTCCATAGACTGTTTCTATACATTTTTTAACCAGAAGGAAGAAACAACCATCAGAAACGCCCATATGCCGTTTCCAGAGGCCGTTTGGATGGCCAGATTTCGTTTTAACCGACTTAACATACTTAAAATGAGAGGAAACTCATTGTTTAAGAACAAAACACATCAGAGAACTTAACCTTCGTCCCAAACCCTTCCCAAATCATTTCCAAACCTTTCTAACACTAAAAACCTTGAATTTTATACCTAGAAAATCGTAGATTTCATAAGGGAACGTAACCTAGACAAATTCTAGAGTTTTTATTCGGATTTCAGCAAGGTAAATTTGTTGTCATCCGATCTTTTTGTGTAAATTGAGGGGTTTACTTAAGGTTTGATGATTATATATTAAGAATTGATGTGATTAAGGTTAGATAACTTTGTTTATGCAATTAATTTAGTACAGGAGGATCTGTACGATAGTTGAGCGGAGTTTGAGTTAGGGTTAGAGTGCTATTTTGCTTATTTCTGAGGTAAGTGTTCTTACGCTTACTAAATTGATTCGTAAACCCTATTAATCAGGCTTCTTTATAAGTAATGATAATTGGCCTATAATGATTTGTTGAGACTGCTAGGGTTAGTCGAATCAGATTAAAAATGAGTGGAATGGATTGATTATATGTTGATTTGGTTAATGATGTGTTATGATTCAATGTTGGCATAGGTTTGATATTGATATGATTAAGTGAACCTATGATTGTTAAATATATATCTTGGTGGATATACGGTTGATTTGATTTGTTATGGTTATGCTAGACCTGTGTGGTATCTTATTAGAGATTAATGTTGATATGATATTATACCTGTGTGGTATTGTTATATACTCTATGTGAGTTGTAGACATGATTTCTTCTTGTTGTGTGCTGAGTTATGGAAAGCATGATATATTGGAACCTGTGTGGTATTCTTGTGCTCTGTGTGAGTTGTGCCTGTGTGGATATGATTTGCTCTGTGTGAGTTATGCTGTGTGCGAATATGAATGACACTCATATTGATTCCATTCATTCATATTGCATAAGTCTGTGTGACACGAGCCTGTGTGGCATCTATAATGATTATTCCTATGTGGACTTACTTGTGTGGATTAAAAGACTGAGCCGTGTGCGGTCTGAAACCTCTCCTGTGTGGTACAGAGGTATTCTTTGTGGACTGAGCTGTGTGCGGTCTGGAAAACCAGGTCATCCTGTGTGGATTTGCATTAGCATTGACATTTCATTGCATAGAATTGCATCTATGTAATACTTTGAGATCTGTGTGATCCAGATTGGCTATGTGCCTATATATATATAAGCTCCTGTGTGGATTATGATATTGGTGTGATATAAAACCTGAATGGTTCATAATTGTTGTGCGCTAACCTGTGTGGATAATGATTTATGTTCTGTTGATATTGCAGTGTGCAATATAACTGTTCTGTGTGAACTTAAGCTTGTGATCGAATCTGTGTGGATTGTTGAGTTGTGTGATGTTATCTATCTGTGTGACTTGTTTTACTGGCATACAGAGATGCCATAGGGAGAAAACAATTTGGCACGCCTTCGTGCTTATTCGTATTTTTCCCCTGTACATCATTTACTGTAATTGAAGCTAAGAATCCTTACTGAGTATAGTTTATACTCACCCCCGTTTATTGTCTAAATGATTGTGCAGATCGTAGGTAGCTGCTGTTGACTGGACAGTGTCAGAGTGATCAGAGTTTCCAGAGCTTAGTCAGAGGTCGGGCTCTAGAGTTCAGTTTTGATATTTTGTTTTGTACATATGTTGTATATTTTTGTATATACACACAGGTTTTGAGTTTGAATGTTTTTTTCAAACTATTTGCTTCTGCTTGGGTTTTACTTTGGATTTGAAACAGATTGGGCCGAGATTTACGAAATGAGAGTGTATATATATATTTTCTCTCCTCTCCTCTGTTTTTTAGATTTGATTTCATATCATTTCTTTAAAATATAATGTTTATCAGGGAAATCAGATTTTAAAAATGAGCTTCACAGATTTCCTTGCTTCTCTTTGCTGCTGGGATGTAATTAGGGTTCCAAAGTCGAGCTGCTAGCTTCCTGGTTCTGTTTTTAAGAATGAGTTAATCAGAACAGAATACTCAGTATCTATCCAAACCACACGACCTCGAGCACGGGGCGTGCCTCAAGTCGTGCCATGAAATCTCAACACGAGTTTTAAATTAGTCGTGCACGATCTCGTTCTGCAATTAATTCGACACGAAGGCGTGCCAATTTTCCAGGTTGAGCACGAGGTCGTGCTCGTCTATACCCATGAGCACGGGGCGTGTTGCACGAGCGTGCTAACAGCTGTTTTTCACAATTCTTACCTGAATAGATCCGATTCGATCCCGTTTTAATGTATTTCAAAAATATTTAAATTCCCATAATTTCCAGGATGTTACAGATACAGTGACTACTTAGGTTGGCTCCTAGCTTGCATTTTGAGGGTTTTCAGTTTATACCCACTTTTGTACATCTATACGCACTTTAGTATAGAAAATGATTTGCATACACATTGATTGTAAATCAAACCACTGCTTCTATTTGTTTTCATATTTACCTTCATTTTGTATACGACTGAACATGGTCATCCTATATCTTAAATGAAGCATGTTTACATGTCCCTCATTTGATTTCACATTGTTTAAAGAAAAATGGCTGTCAAAAATCACATATTTTATCGAAAATGAAGTTTGCAAATTCTAGCGTCACAAGACATATGTCTGTAGGACCTTAAAGCGGGAGATTTCATTCTAAATGTTCCTAGTCGGTCACTACTATAAGAATAGTATGTGAATTAAGATTAGCATGCTCTTTCTGACTTGGTGGCTTCGATCCTACGGAATATAAGGATACGTGATGTGAGTCAGAAATTATGAATTCATGTCTAAGACATGGTATTTGAATTAGATCCATAAATGAGAACACTACATGGTTTAGAGTCATAAGTAGTTCTCATGTGCAAGTCTTACATTGGAGTTCTTATACCAAAAATCTCTATGAAACTCTAGATGAATTTCTATATACTTTAACATACGTCTAATGTGCCCGTAACAGGGTGAGTATGATTAGGTATGCATTAGTTCATATTAGAGAGCATGAGAGAAGTGCGCTCTCAAGGAGAGAGAAAATGTCACCGACCACTTGATTAGTGAACTGGAAAATATGGTCACACCCAAATGAAATAATGAGTTTCATTATTTATCTGACAGAGTTTAGTGTCATTGGAATATCAAGAAAAAGAATTGACTTAATAAGAATGACTGTTCTATGCCTTATGTAATTCTGACATTTAGGGTAAAGGATAGTGTAAGATTGTACTAGGTCAACGAATGTTACTACATCTTCATTTAATATAGGATATCATAGTATCTTTCTAGAGTATGTTTTTGACCTTCAGGAATTAATGATTCCTATTGTCAACATTAAATGGACCTATAGGATTGCACACGAACAGTCGGGTAAGAAAAGGGTAAAATTGGTATTAATTGGCAATTTGGTCAGATAATTGGGTCACGTTATAGACATTTATTTAGGTCAAATTTGGGTTATGATTTAAGCTACATGGATCCCAAATTGGTTGTAATAATTCGGCAACCCATTGGTATTTTTATAGCATTTTCTAAATGCTTAAATATATGGGTATGTAAGAAAGAAATCAAGTAGGATTATTCTTCTTAAAATTTTGTCTTAAGAAAAATTAAAAGAGAATAATTCATGAAATAAAAGGCTATAATTTTTCTTATGTCTTGGCCATATATCCTCTTGTGAAATTCAAATTAGAATTCAAATTTGAATTGAGTTTGAATCAAAATAGGATTAGGTTAAGAAGACAAGGCTAAATTTTAGGTCTTTTATCTCTCCTTGTTTCTCTCATCCTTAGCCAATTTAAATAGGGAGTTAGAGACTGATTTTTTCTTATAACCCTAGTATCCATATGTCACTTCCATTCAGCCCTAAAGGTGAAAAAAATTGTTTTCACTTATAACCCAACCAAGCCGATTTACGAGTAGCACACCCTTTTGTCTATTGCCGATTTGTGTGTGTGAACATAGAGGGAGGTTGCGTAATATGTAACTCCTTTGACATCTTGGACGTGTAGAAGGTTGATGAACTTGTTTTCATACAATAGTTACTTGTAGAACTTGTCTGGAATCAAAAGGGTAGGTAAGAACACTAAACTAGTTACTAGTTTCACAAAGTTATGTAAGTAAAAATCTTGGATTGTTTTCTTTGTTAGTTTGCCATAAAAATTATGTTCTTACACTGTGTTTGGCATGTTAAATCATAAAGAAAACCTAATAGCAAGTCCCCCGCAGGAGTGAAAATTTCTCTATATTTCAAGCTAGGTTTTGTAGACAGTTATTCTTACTTGTTTGATTTTCTACACATGTTTGTATGAAAAAACACTCATTTTTCGTAAATATTTTTAAAATCACTCTTATTTGAGAATAGTTTTTATGACTTTTTTTGGTAAAAAGCCCTTATTGACTCATAAAAATCGTTGTTGTATTTAAGGTTCAAGTTTATTTAGGGATGGTCAGCCAACTGAAGCTTCAAGCAATCCTCTCTCCCTCCTCATATTGTAATGATATAGGAAGAATATACATTTCTATCATGTTTTATAATTTGTCTATGATGTGCATTGATATTTGCCTTATGTGTGATAATAGGATAATTGCTTGTATGTTGTTATCGGGACCAAAATTGTGTAATGACACGGGCTTTCTAGGTTGTGTGTCATGTCATGTAACTCCTTAGAACCTTGAATTTGCACCACACAACCCATTAGAAGGGTAGCATAAACCATGTGAAAAGCCATGTAGCTCTCTAGAAATCTAAAATTTTGTATACAGTTTATGATACGTGTTGATTAAACTGTGTAGCCAACCGTGTAATTCTCTGGAATGAAATTTCAACAACGTTAGGTACACAGACGTGTTATAAACATTTAATCGCACTGGAATAAAAAATGAGATACACATAATGTCGTAGAGTTTACATAAGTCATATGGCAACCCGTGTAATACATCTAGCATAAAACTTTAGTCAGTTAAAATTCATGGTATGAGAAAATGGTTTACACGAGCCGTATCATAAACCATTTAAAGTGAAAAACATGTAAAAATGAATAATTCAATTGGACTCAAGTCATGAAGCAAATATAGACATTTATAAACAATCAAAGAGTTTAAAAAAAGTTGTGATTTATAACAACTTTTTAATAGAGTTAAATAACTAAAGATACATAACCTAATAAGCAGATGTTTCATTCATCCTCCATATGGTGCAATAAACCTTCTTCAACATTGCATGATTTTGCTTAGGATTTAGTTGATCCTTATAGCGATGCCACATGAGCTCCTGTGCACATGTACAATATCACATATTAATCCAATTGAGTTTTTCAATTGGTATTGCATATATTGTTCTTAGTTCGACATGACGGGAAATCTATAAGATAAATTAGGTTACTATATTATTAATTAGATGAGAATTATAAAAAAAATATTCTTACTCATTCTATACCTAAACAAAATATTCGAATTTAAAGATTGCTCAAAGCTATGAGACCAAATAATTGAATGTTAATTTATGGTCATTTTCAAGTAAATTTTTTAATTCTTTCTTCCCATGTGTTCATGGGGAACATATTTGAGTTATGATGTGGAACTAATATATTCTTTCTCTTATAATTTGTAACATGATAACATGGTGAATCATTTCTCCCTTTATTTCTTCTTTGTTGTATATGTCTTGCATATGATCTATCTTTGGTCATCCCTCTATTATTTCTTCCACAAAAAAACAAATAATTTCAAATCATTATTTGATTTAAACGTAACTTGCATTCATCAATCATTCTTTTATAAAAAAAAACAGAAAATCAATTCTGGATCTTATTCTTTTAATCTATCAATTTATTCCATTCCATGTGAACAAAAATATTCCTTCATATGCATTTACGTGGCCAAAAAAACAACATACTTAAAGAAAAAATTCAAAATAAAAAGTTTTTTTTAACAAAAAATGAATAATAATTTCACTTCAAAAAAATTATAAGTTCTTAATTCTTTTAATTAGTATCATTTTTTTAGATCCAAACATAATGGTTCAAGAAAAAAATATTACACACAGACAAATTTATTGACATAATAATTTCTTTTTTCATGTGATAGGGTGCATCCGAAAGACAAGTCGATAAGTAAAGATGGCATTTTTAGAATTAATATACCTACCGATCGTATTTTCTGTTCACTTTGCAATTTATAGCAAATCATAAAAATGATATGATATGGATTCCCTTTTGTTTTAAGTAATCCACAATTATAATAGCAGACATGCATTATTGAAATCCCGTTAGTTTTTTTTTTTGTTTGAACCACCCAGTATTCTATATTTTTGGTGAAGACTGATCCGAGATCGGAGCGAGAGACACAACTCCTATTTTATGAGGGCGACTCTACTGGGATTCGATTCTGGGAACATACCAAGCCGAACCTCACAGAAAAACTAAAACATCACAGAAAAACTAAGTTCCCAACTCAACTAACACCTCATGGGTTCTCCATGGTTTCTTATTAGATTACCTGGACGCAGTTTGTAGTATGCCAATGTCTTGTCATAAATTTTATTACAACAATTAATGCTGTAGTGTTTATGAGCAAACAACAATTTTTGAAGTGTTTGGTAAAATTTAAGAGTTTTATTTGATAATAGAATTTTCACTAAAAATTTGTTTAAAAAAATAGCTATTTAATACTTAAAAGTTGAAAATTACTTTTAAATACAATAATATTCTTTTAATCTATGTTTAATTTTATTAAACCTAATATACTAAATATAATTTTATAGTATGTAATTATGAATTAAATTTTAATTTTGATTTATATAAATATTATATTTTTTTGGTTTAATATTATATTTTCTTTTTATCTCTCATGTCAGTATAGAAATATTTTATAATTTTTTTGGTTTAATGTTAATATTTTTTTTGGGGGGATTGTTGTTCATTTATTTTTGTATAGAGTTAATAAATACGACTAAAACATAGCTTGAGAAAAGAAAGATAAGTGGCATAATTGTGTTTAAAAAATCCAAAATAAGTTAAAAAGAGTTCACGTGCCCCCTAATTCGGAAAAGGCCAAATGACATATTTTGCTTTTGATTTGTTGATCTAGTTTACTTTGTCGTAGCTACAACAATTATATAGATATTCACAAATACATTATACTCAATTTTTTTTTCTTTTTACAAATTAATTTTTTTTTGGCTATGCTATATTTTATGTTTTAATTTCTTAAAAAAATTGATTTTCAATTTGTAGGCGTCCAAGCAAGAACTAAAAACTTGCCAAAATAGGATGTCAAAAACAAAACTTGCCAAAGTAAGTATTGAGCTTCAAGTATGTAATTTTAATCGGGCTATTATTATGCTAATGAATATGACAAATAAATGCCTCTAAGGGTTCTGTTTGTTTGGAAGAATTTTTTTAAAAAATATATTTTTCTGATTTTTCAATATTTATTATCAATGAAAATTAAGTTAACAAAATTATAACTTAAAAATTAACAAGAAAATAATAATTATTCTTAATATATTGAATTTTGAAGTATAAATTTGTATTCACAGCTCCATCTATTGTATATTGTAATGTGAATTAAATTAAACTCTGAAGATAATATAGAAAAATGAAGTAAAAATATTATTAATTTTGAAAAATGTCAGATATTTTGAGACAAATTAATTTTGTAAAATAGACATATTCAAAAATGGAGAGAGTGGTTCATTTTAACTTTGAATAAAGTGTTTGTAGAGTTGTATGTAAGATTATAGAATGACAAATTAGAGAGCAAATTAAAGATCAAATGAAGTTGTAGGATTTAGCTTCCACGTAGTCGCTAATTAGTGATCATGCTAAAGCTATTTATCGCACTTATATGAGTGGTTGCTACTTCACAACAAAACTAGTAAATTAAAAAATATTCTATTAACTTTTATTGATAACTATCAGCCATTATTATTCCTTTGATACTGTTTATATTCATTTTATTCTGAATTATGTAAAAATAAGTCATTTTCTTATGTTTTATACTAGACATGACACGCTTACACAACCTGTGTTAACTAACACGGCCTCCATACAACCCGTGTAGATGTGACAAGGTCTCAACACAGTTCTTGTGTCACTTTACTCGCTCATTGTGCTATAAGGCATGTCCATCATGCTAACTTTGAAATGTTGAATGACCATTGAGCATGACTACTTTAGTAATTGTGTTCTTTAAAAATCAATTAGTAGTATTGCTAGCACGCCCATGTTGCCTCTGAATTAGACATAACCTATGTCGTGGAATCAGGTCATATTAAAGAGAATTCTAATTGACCACACCGCTTGTCTTGTAGCTTGTAAGATTATTAGTGTTGATCAATGATACCTCGGTAACAAAACTAGATCCAAAAGATAATGTAAAAGTCAATATAACTAGATAATAACAAAGACACCATCCAACATCATACAAAACTGTACAAATGCATGTGAGAGAAAGGCTCACTGAGGCATACAATTGTCTAATCTGTGTGACTCGTGGAAATATTATAGTACATTGTATACACACATATGCAGTGAATGATTCCATTTTGATTAACCTGTGACCATTCAATTCATGGTATTATTTATTTTCTTTTGTTTTTATTGTACCATAGCTTCTTCTTATTGCTCATTTTTCTTCTACCTATTACACATTTTTCTTCTTCCCATTGCACATTTTTATTTTTTACTATTGCACATTTTTCTTCTTCCCATTGCACCATTATAAAACTTCGACTCACTGCTCCTTATTTTTTGACCATTAGGTCATTCAATATCATCTGAAAAAATGATCACATATTCCATTTTAATTTCATACAATATGAGCATATAAATCATTCCATTGTATTCATTACATTTGCCAATTGCCATTATGCCATTGTTCCTTTACCATTATTATATATCATCTAATAAATCATTCCATGAAAATAATTGATCGACCATTATAAATAATTGCAAATAATTGCAACATCAAACAAATGCAAACAATTGCAATTAATTGCAAATAGTACACTTCGGCTTAAGTATATGTGACAATGGTGCAATCCTTATACGCCACAACAATTCTCACATTCTAGCAATATCTAACATCCAAAATATATCAGTTTACCATTTTATCCAAATTATCACTATATCATTTATTTTTGATACTATTGTTCCATTGTTCAATTGTACCATTATAACTTTGTTCTAATCCTTTGTTCCTTTTCATTTTATCAAATATTCCATTATATCATCATAGCCATTACATTATATAAACAATACAAAAGAATTATAATAACCGATTTGAATTTATTTTTGATTAGGTAATAACAAGTATAAAAAATTAATTATTTCTTGAGTTATAATCACTTGGCTAATAGATGTTCTCAGAACTTTGAAACTCTCTCGACCACTATCCCTATAAGATTAGATGATGCCACACAGGATGATATGAATGAAACATAGAACTAGGGTTTATCAATGCATATGTAATAACACTAAATAACTGTAGCTTACAAACAATTACTTCTTAAGCGTTTGACTCTTTCTATCTAAACATGGCAAAAACTCTAGTTTGTCACTGTGGTTGTGTTTCCTGTACTCCTCCTCTGCCTCAGAGTAAATACTCCTATACTCCTGTCTCTAGTGGTACTAAATGTTGGAGTCATAGGTCTGACAATATGTATAGTTTCCTTAGGAATCATGCTACTTGGCAATCCTTGCATAAATTTTCTCTTTGATAAAAAATAACATCCTCCTATAATGGCACTACAATATCCATGATGTTGCCTTTGATAATGTAGACATATTGGACTAGTCGTACAATACTTTTCCTTCTAACAAAGCCTTTACCAAATCCTCTGCCATACGACATCTAAAACTGTGGTGGTCGAGGTCTCAATACAATAAATCTATTAATGTCAGACAAACATGATTTAATAAACTTTGGGCCCTTACCATGTCTTAAAATCTCCATGGTACATCTCTCTTCTACTTTCCTTCTCTACTACTATCTTCCTTTAAAAATTCTCACCTCTAACAACTACATCTTAAAAATCAACATAAATATTCAAATCAGCTCTATTTATCTATTTCTTAATCTATATCTAGTCCATTTTTAAATCTTCTCCATTTCTCTCTATAGGAATTATGGTTGCAACATAGTGGGACAACTAAATGAAATTTACTTCATACCAAGCTATAGATATAGCCTGCTATTTTAAAGACAAAAATGCTTTCTATTTTGCATCACCAAAGATTTCAGGCATGTATCTCCTTTGAATTCAATCATAAAATCTTTCTAGACTAGCATTGGGGGATATACATTCGCATTTAGTATTGTTTCCTTCCAATCATAAGCATCTTCCTATAATAATGATACTGCAAAATCAAGTCTTTCTTCTAGAATACATCTTATAATATTGAAAAACCTTTTTGTTCTCTTTAGCTAGGTTTCTACTTTGGAAGAATCAATTGTCCTATGAAAATCTACAATCCACATGATAGGGCCAATTATACACGTTTATTCCAGTTATATTATAGCGTATTTTCATTATATTTCGATAGATAAAATGCATAAATATTAGAGTTTTCTTATGTTTACGATTTTATCTAGGTGCGCGTAAAAGGTGGAGAATTCGCTATAATTCGGATGGAAAATGAAGCACATCGAGTGGAGAATTTTGAGAGACATAAATGCATGGATCACAAGTCTAATTCGAGGCGCATTTTGTTGGCCAAAATATATATTGGTAATGTGCCAAGATAAGCCATGAATGTTGATGCAATTGACGATGGTTTTAAGCTCGGAAGAGGTTGAAATTATGGCCTGGAAGAAATGGCACAAGCCTCGATCAAAATGAAGGCACTAAGCATGACAGAAAGCAAGTCTCGATCGAGACTCACCAAAATGAGGAAGTTCCGTCGGACAGAAAACAAGCCTCGATCGAGACTCGGCTGAAATGAAAGAATGGCGCGGACAGATGACATGCCTCGATCAAGATTCTCAAAGTCTCGATCGAGACTCGAACAAATTGGATATCTAGCCTGGACAGAAGTGGCATCTCGATCGAGACCCAAAGTGTCTCGATCGAGACTCGAGTCTCGATCGAGATTCGACCAAATCTGAGGAAAGGCTTGAGCAGAAAATGCATCTCGATCGAGACTCATTGAGTGTCGATCGAGACTCACCCGTGATGCACTAAAAAGTGGCCAAAATGTCCTTGAAATGATGAATAAAGGAAGGGCAAATGAGAGAATTCCAGGAGACAACAAGAATATGCCTATACTTTCCAGCTAAGAAGGGCACTATCTTTGGATTTAAAAGGAAGAAAGAGAGAAGAGTGGG
>CANYCX012851819.1:0-10225 GCA_948193385.1 Breynia disticha f. nivosa
AGGTTAATAAGGAAACTCTATTGAAAAGTGTTACTATGTGTAGTAATAAACTTTGATATGTGATATGACTTGTGATTGAAATGTAAGAATTAGCTCATGCTTATTATTATGACTTATTGTTGTGGATTCTTATTTGACATGATGAGTTTATGACTTGGATGAAAAAATGATTGTGTTCTTGCTTTTGAAAGATGATATGAATTGTGTAAGCATGACTTGCTTATGATGCATGAGTATGCACTTGATGTTGAGATTGAGATGATGAGAAATGATATGATCATGTACATGATTAATGATTGGCCATAATGAATGCATTCGATTCATGTGTTGCATTGCATTATTGTGTGATACGTGGCCGTGAGATTCCGGGCGAGCACTCGATGTCGGTCTGGGACTGATGATAATTCTGAGAGAGATCTCGATGCCAATATGGGACCGAGGTTCTTCCGAGCTGGGCTCAATGCCAAACTGGGTTTGAGGATATTTTGGGTGAGAGCTCGATGCAGGTCTGGGACCGAGGAAAAAAAAGGAAAGACCCCAGGGCATGCATGTGTGTGGAAATGCATTGGCATTGCATCATGCATTCATTTGTGTTACATGAATACCTTGTGTATGAACAAGACTTGAATGAGAATTTATCATAAGAAGCTTGAGTGAATGCATAAATGTGTATTGATGAGATTGATATTTGTATGTTTGATATGATTAATGATGTCTTGGGTGATTGAATATGGAATTAGCATGTGAAAATTTATATGGTTTGGTGGTTAGATGAACTTGGGTTGGTATGAATGTCCTTGGCTTGCTTAGGTTAAAATATTGTTGTTTTAGGCTGTGAGTGGAATTATATTTATGTGGAATGCTATGAATATGTGTTGTGAACTGCTGGAAACATGTTAGAATGGGTTAGGAAATGGTTTTAGCAAATCATTCCTCAAAGCGTTCCACTTCCAAAACAGTTTGTGAAGGAGCAAACGATTTCCAAAACGGGTTGCGTAAACCGTTCTGAAAATTGTTTCAGTTATAGAAAGGATTGTGAAGGACCAAACGGTTTTGGAAACGGTTTGGGTAAACCGTTTCCCAAATCGTTCCCATATAAGAAACAATGTAAAGATACAAATAAGTGTGTTATGAGGGTCATGACATATATATAAACACTGAACAAATGGTAAATGAAGTACGCTGAATATGCGTGGATATAAAGATAACTTGTTGGTCTTGTATTTGAAAATAAAGAACTGTATGTAACATGGCAACAGCGGGCCATTAGGGAATTAAGGCATGAACACTTTATCGTGTTCCATGAGCACACTCCGTGTTGGCTGAAGGTTCCCCTGCACATCATTCTAACAACATTCGACTTAACACTTATCGAGTATCATTATATACTCACCCCCTCTATGTTGTTTTAATGCTGTGCAGGTTTAGGAGGATTTCCATGAGGAGGGTTCGAGAACGACTCAACAAACATGGATAGTATTGTAAAGGTTTTAAATAAGAGTTTTCAAAGGAGTCAATTGGTTTGAAGTTGTAGTATAATTTTCTTGTATATATTTTTATAATTGATACTTTGTTGACTCATTCAAATAAAGAAAATAAAAATACATTCATGTTTTCGAATTAATTAAAATAATTAGGATCTGAATTTGGGTGTCACATCTAAGTGTAGAATCAATGTGAATATGGGAAGCTAACAACATATATGTAATTAATTTCGTAGAGGAGGATCTGTACGACGATTAGATCGAAGCTGAGCCCAACGCCGACTTCGTACGAGTTTGAGGTAAGTGTTCTTATGCTTACTATTTACATTCATATGATTATTTCATACCTGTAAGAATGTAAATAAATCAAAAAACTTTGTGACTGGATGAATTATAAGTAAAATGATCTTATGATCATAAAAAGAGGAATTTATGATTAAGATGCTTCCTTTGTGGATTTTGATCATATATGTTATATGTGGATAAACTATACCTGTTTGGTATGTTATATATGATCTTTTATGGTTGTTATACGAATGCCATTCATATATTCACATGTTACATAAGCATTTGTGTGACACAATTCTTGTGTGGATTACGGACATGCTGTGTGTTGTCCATAGGCGAGTTTTATACCGTCTTGCGAACTATACGCTTAGAGCTGTGTGCTCAGGCTGTGCGCCTATCCTCTGTTGTGTGCTATAGAGGACAAGAACTCGGGATCATTCTATGTGGATTGAATTAGCATTGCATAATCATTTGCATCCATTTATATACAATGCTATGAATAGAATCAGTGCGATTAATCCTTTGTGGAATGATATCTCTGTGTGAGTATGATTGAAGTGATTAAACCTGTGTGGTTAGTTAAGTTGTGTGCTATTTTGTATGATTATGTTTTCTATGTGGGATTTGAATGTAGATCTTGTTGTGTGACTGTGTGGGAAGTAAGGGTATTGAAATACTTAAGCTATATGTTAAGTATATGCTAAACTTACTATGTAGTGAATTAAGAAGCAAAGTGCTTTATGTACATATGATCATATTGATGAGTTTTTTTAGTTATGTAGTGAGTTAAGAAGCTAAGTGCTTTATATACATATGATCATATTGATGAGTTTTTTTAGTAAGTTTGATGTGGAAAATGTTATGTTTAGGTGTATATAACTTGTTGATTAAGTGTATACAGAGAAGGGATTTATGTTATACACAGAAGGGATTTCTGTTGATGAATTAAGGATGAAAACAGAGGAAAAATTGAGAAAACAGAGTTGCAGCACACCCCATGCTTAAGCTGGCACGATCCTGTGCTTTCTAGGAAAACTGAATGAGCACGCCCTCGTGTTGGTTCAGTTTCTCTCCTGTGCATCATTTTAAAAGCTGATTTTGGAGATGGGATGAATAAAATTGATGTCCTATTTCATAATATACTTAAATATCATAAAAATGCTTACTGAGTATGTTAAATACTCACCTTTGTGTGTTGTTTTAAATGATTTGCAGATCGTAGGTAGCTGCTCTTGGATAGATATAGCGGTGATCAGAGTTTTGTTTGTGATTTACATCAGAGATCTAGCTCCAGAGTTCATCTTTGTATTTTGCTTTGTACATATATGTGTATACGCTTGTTTTATTTTGTTTTGATATTTCAAAACTATAATAGCTTCCGCTTATGTTTTTGGTTTGAATATGAAATTATTTTGGGCCGAGTATAAATAAAAGCGTATATATATGTTTTCTCTCTCCTCCTTTTTTATTATTATTTAATCATCTTTATTAATTATATTGGAAAAAATTGGCTACATGGTTTTAAAATTTGAGCTCCTCACACACACACACACACACACACACATACACACACACACACACACACACACACACACACACACACACACACACACACACACACACACATATATATATATATATATAATAATAATTATTATTATTCCTATTATTAATTATGTGTTTTGACACGTTTAAAATTGTGTGCAATAACATCTTATTTGTACAATTTTACTTGTACTAGAACATATAGTTCTAACTGTGTTAGAATTCATTTCAAATGGAAAGTCAAAATTTAACTTTAAATTCTATTTCTGCAAAATTTTAATTATTCTAGGATACATAGTCCTAACTGTGATAGAATTCATTTAAAATTTAAATTTAAATTCAAAATTAAAAATCTAAATCTTATATCTACACAATTTTAATTATGCTAGAACATATAGTTTTAACAATGTTATAATTCATTTAAAATTTAAATTAAAAATTAAACTCTAAATCTTATATCTGCACAATTTTAATTATGCTAGAACACATAGTCCTAACTATGCTAGAATTCATTAAAAATTTAAATTTAAAATTAAATTTAAAATTATTCTTTTTCTAAATCATGTTATCAATATCGATGTGTGTATATATATATATATATCCAATACAAAGTCAACCTCACTAATTCTATCAATCCATCTTATAATCCATCAAGTGACGAAGCTGAAGTTGTAAGTGCTCATGGATGAGTTTTTTGTTGTAACTTGATGACATACTTCTAACTATTTCCATTTATTAATCTAGGATTAGTTCAATTGTTTGTTGTATTATGCCATTATTAAAGTTTTTTTTGGTAGCTTAATTGATGTTAATGGAAAATGGTTTGCATGAGAGGAAGTGAAAGAAGTTCAACTTCATATATTAAATTTTTCTTTTATGTAGTGTTTAGTTCTTACTCTATTAATCCATCTTTTATTTTCAGATTTTATTCTTTTCATCATTATTTATTATACAATATCATTAAATATTTATAATAAATTATTTTTCAAGCATTGTTTACTTATTTATTAATTATTTTAACATAAATAATTTTATTTTATATAGTTTAACATAAAATAATTTGTATAATATTTCAAAAGTATTATTATCATAATGCACATCACTTCGTCGCATCGATTAGGTACTGTTGTTAGTATTTTAAAAAAATTTCTTGTTCATTTGTTTTTTATTCATTTATCTTTTACTTGTTAACTATTGGTAAACCATTTGTATACTTTTTAACTGTTAACACAGCCTCAAACACAGCCTATGTTAGTCTAACAAGACCCATGAGAATGACCCCATGTTAGACTAGCACGACCCCTGTGTTTTCTATACACAACCCCTAATGGAAATAGTAGCATATCCTATTAGAAAATTATATTACATCGAGGGTAAAAAAGGTTGCGCATAATTCATTATGCAAGTAAGGTTTAAAAAGTAGACATGGTGTTAGAGGTACATCTACCTTTTTGAAACCTGTGCATATTGAGCTATATGAGTTGATGTTAATAAACAAAAATTTGACAAGTTTTGAGGAAGAAATTTTTTAAGGAGAGGAGAGCTGTAATTTCTTGAAAGTTTTATTATAAAGTTAATTAAACTCTCTGATAGCTAGAAAAGTAAATAATAAGTTGTGGAGAGAAAAAATAAAAAATACAAAAAACAATGATGCTACACAGCTTCATACACGGCCTGGGCAGACCGTGAGCTAAAGCTTGTAGCATTAGGTGTGTTAAAATGTGAAATTTGGTAAGCAATAACATTAAATGCTTTAAGTGAGTTAAAATTTGAAATTTGTGCAAACCGTGTAACTTTAAGTGAGTTAAATATGAAAGTAAGTAGTTACACTTACATGGTTTACTACATGGTTTGTGCAAACTGTGTAACAACTTTGAAGCCTCAGAAAAATTTTAAAACAAAATTTGCTGAATTTTGAAACTCATTTGAACCCTAAAAATAGATTTTTCCACCCTCATAACCCTCAAACCTCTCCCTAAACCTTAAAATTGATTCCCACCTCAAACCTGTTCAATTTTAACAATCAATCAAGTCTCTAAGGTGAACAACACATTGAGAGGATATAAAAAAAAGGTAAGAATGGTATTCTTGTTATTGATTATGAAAATTAATGTGAGAGGTTGTTTTGTATAGACTAGGGAATGTTAATAAAGAACTTGTGACTTATTTTTTAAAATAAAGAAATTGGTAAATGAGGATGATAAAGCAATAATGGCAAGGAATATGATTTGAGTGTTGTAGTAAGGTAGAAGCCTTGGCCGAGGTTAAATCTACGAAGATTGTGAAAAATAGAGTGAGGTTCAACAAAGTTTGGATTTTATAAGACTTATGATGTAAAGATAGGATTTTTATTTGACCAAATTGATTTGAAAGAAAGGGCAAAATGAAAAGGCAGAATAAGGTTAAGGAAAGGGTATGAAAACAATAATATTAAAGAAAAGAAAGAAATTTTAGAAAATGATAGGTTTTGATGTAAATTGCGTGTTAAATATTTAGAAGGAAGAAATGCACAGTAAAAAATTGAGCGAGTTCCACAAGGACGTGTTTGGTTTCTCTTTAAAGACGAGGTAAGTATATATGCCACACTTACCTAAGTTCATCTTGCATGGTTAACTATATTTGAGTTAACTGTGTGTAAATTGTACTTCTTTTATTGAAAAGAAAATTGATGAGAAATGTCAAACCCTTAACTTTCTACCTAAAATAAGACAAAAAGAATTGGAAACTAATAGGAAATCAAACCAAAAACCTAGATAACAGCATTTGATTCATATTTAAGTGTGTGCATATGAGTATTTATATATTGGATTGGAAATAATCAAAAACAAAATCAAATGAAATGAAAGATGAATTATACATAAGATGCAAATGGGTGTGTAAATTAACACACTGGGTGTGTAAATTGACATATTGGACGTGCTAGTACAACATGGGGGTGTCTCAAGTGTTAAAATAAGAGTGATAAGTTACCCAGGGCGTGTAAATTACCATAGGCCGTGCTGATACCGAGAACATCCTAAAAGATAAACATAAAAGAAAAATTAAAAGTATAATAGGAGAATCAAACCATCTCCAAAACCTCATAAACACATCCTTAAACTTTAAAGAATTCACCAAGAACATAATAGGAGAAAAGCACATCTTTTTCTTTAAGATTTCATTGAGAAATCAAAGTGAAATTGAGGAAGTATTTAGGTAATCTTCTAAAACTAGAAGTTTTTGCTTTTATTGCCTTGAAGTTTTAATTGTTCATGTATACTTATCATGAAATCAAGCTTTGAAAAATTATAACTTAAACTTGAAGATGTTAATGATTTTATAAAATTTAAACCGAATGAATATCAAATCAGAAATAGTATTGAAAAATCAAACAAAATTGATGGACAATTTTGTTAAAGTATTAAAATTGTGCAAATACATAGTCAATTCTCCTTCCACATATAACTAAATGAGACAATGGGAAAAACTTTATATGGTAAGAATATATATGAAGTTACAGAACCTTTGGTTTTCGAATAAGAAAAAAAGCATAAGTAGTTTGTGAGAAATGAACAAAGTGATAAAGTAGGACACATGACATATGAGAAAGTAGGTTGGTGAAATCCAGTAGATTATGTGGATTTTTATAAATTGAACATAAATAATTAGGAGGTTTTTCAAACATGAAAATGAAGTTTAAGGTGTTTATTAATGAGAAAAAAATATGATAAAGACAAAAAATAATTTTTACTATGATTTGTTATTTTCTAGCAAAATAGGACAAAATTTGGGTATAACTAAAAATATTTATTGACACATATGGAAGTAGGTTATAGAGGCAAGATAAAGGATAAAGACAAAATAATTATTTTTAATATTCATATAGAAGAATAAAATATCCAAAATTCAGAGCAAAGTGAATTAAAATCAAAAGGTCATAGCCAACTGAAGTTGGCCAACTCTAATACAATTATTCATATAGACTTGTTTATCATTATATGTGAATGATATAGATGAAGCAAATATATTCTATATTTCTTAATCCTTGTGCATAATGAATATATAGAATGATCCAAGATGTTAGTCCTATTCAATCATCAGTGTAAAACACTAAATAGTGAAATATGTGAATAAACAATAATATCTAAATATTCTTAGTTGATCATTGACAATAGGAATTGTAATAAACTAAAACTAGTATGTTGATTTGTGAGTTGATTGTGTTTCACCAATTATAGAACATGGATGACGTAGATATATTAAGAGGTGATATATTGAATTGATTTGTCAAATGAGAATGTTACATATGGTAGATAAAAGTTATGAACAATTCTCATAATGATTCTCATAATAAGTTTTGATATATGTTGTAAAGTCCTGGAAATTATAGGAATTTAAATATTTGGAAAATATGTTAAAACGGGATTGAATCGAATCGATTTAGTTGAGAATTGGGAAAAACAGCAGTCAGCACGCTCGTGCAGCATGCCCCGTGTTCATGAGTGCATATGAGCATGACCTCGTGCTCATAATCTGGAAATCAACACGATTCATGTTGAATAAATTGTAGAATGACATCATGCACGATGGAACAGAACCACGTGCTGGGAAAAGCACGGCACGACCAAATGGCACGACTTGTGCTCACAATCGTGTTGAACGAGCTGAAATGAACTAATTGATTTATTCGATTCATTTCAGTCGAAAACAGAGGTTGGAAGCAAGCAGGTCGATTGGTAAACCCTAAAAGCTGATTTTAGTAGCAAAATTTGACAAGAAACATCCAATTCTTGCACAAATTCATTTCCAAGTCAATTAAGGTAGGCTTTATGCTTAAATAAGTTTCTAAGGAGATGATCTGAGTTGCTATTGAAGTTGTTAGTTGATAGTAGAGTTAAGATGCTACTGGAATTCATGTTGTTGATGAATTATAAGTTTCTTAACAATGGAATTAGGTGAGTATGTGATAATTGTTGGAGAGTTAGATTGAACCAAGATGTAGAGATTGAATTGTTAAGTAAAAGAGTTGAATTGTGAAGAATTATGGAAAATTAAGCTGGTATGAGGAATTAATAAGCTTCCATATGATTGTTTGATTGTCTAGGAGGATCTAGACGAATCGAAGCTTAAGCAGTGGAAGCGGTGCGATTTGCAAGATATTCGAGGTAAGTGGATTCATACACCTATGATATAAGTGAATACGTTAATTATAAGTGTTCATACACTTATGTATTTTTTTTAAATCAAATGTACTTAAAAGCCTTGAAAAGCTGAACAATGAATTGTGTGAGTATGTTATTTGTATTATGTTGATTATTATAATAACATATGGTTGATCACATGCTCTGTTTGGCTATTTGTTGTTATTGTTTCTGTAAGATAACTACGATATTAAAGCATACATCTAGCTTTGTGGAGCATGTGTGAGCATACTTGAGATTGTGGCTTTATAGTCGATTATGATATGGTGGCCTTATGGTCGATTGTTATATTGTGGCCTTTATGGTCGTGACCTTTGTGGTCGTATTTAATATTTGGCCTTTATGGTCGTCCTTTGAGGTCGATATTATAGAGATATAAGCCCCGGGCATTCGTCTTTGGAAATGTGTGTATGCTAGCTATTTATGTGCATACATGTGATTACGATATTCATGACTAGCATATGTCTTTGCTTAAGGATTTGTGAATACTGGATGAAGATAAATGACATTAGAAATGTTGATGTGCTTAAATGCAGGACATTATTCTTATGAGTTTGTTGTGTTTAGCTATTGATTTTACTCTTAATTGAGTTTATATGCTGATGTGAGTGTACATAAGATATGTATGATGTACTAAAATGGTATGAAGCAATAAAAACACAACTAATACTCAAAGAACATGAAATCAGAATTTGAATGGTTAAAACAGAAGCTTGGCACGCCTTCGTGCTGCTGGATAGTCTAGAAAATATGACAAGCACGTCCTCGTGCTCTATAGTAGCACGACCGTGTTACCTGGGTTTGTTTTATATCAACCCAGCTCGTGTTTGGTTTGGCACGACGTGTTGTCTAGGAAATTGACATGAGCATGCCCTCGTGTTCATCCGGCACTACCCGTGTTGTTTCCCTGCATTTCATTTATTCTTAATGAACTGTGTATTACTTACTGAGTATACCTTTATACTCACTACTTTCATTGTTCAAATGATCTGCAGATCGTAGGTAGCTGCTATAGATTGGATTGCTGGTGATCGGAGGCATATCGACGTTGATTTTGAGGTCCGGCTCTAGGATTTTGTTTTTAGTCTATGTTATGTAAATTTGTACAAATATGTATAAATATGTTTTGGCTTCCGCGTTTGTATGGGTTTGATCAATGTATTTTGAGACGAGAGTTTTTATAAAAATTATAGCGGTTTATTTCTATTATTCTTTTAAGTCAAGTTCAAATTGGGAAAATGGTTTTAAAAATTTGAGCTCCACACTTATACTTTAAAACTTCTTTTATAATATATACAACTATTCGTTAACTTTGATCTTTGTTCATCTTTTTCTAATCTTATTAATCATACATAATACTATATTGAATCTTCAGTTTATAGTTCATTCGTTATATTCTCAGAATACAGATCGTAATAGCTAACACATCTATGGATTAAGCTTTGTGTTAAGCTAATACGCCCTTTATTCTTTAATATGCAAGTTCCTACTTTGCGTAGAATTGCTATATAACGGCTATAACTTAGATATACTCATAATACAAGGTCCATTCCTGTAAAGCAATTGAACACAACAATAGCTCTCAAGCAATATCGACATACACCTCAGCAATGAACTCAATCTCAAACAACAACAACCTCAAATATATATATAAAAACCTTTTCATATTACTTATAAACTTAGCATCAACAAATATAATCACATCTATAATGGTATCATTTATATAAA
>CANYCX012852190.1:0-11973 GCA_948193385.1 Breynia disticha f. nivosa
CTCCTTTCTTTGGCTTGAATCTCTACCCAGGTCTTCCTTACTGAGCCTTCTTTCTTGGGCTTCAGGTCTCGAGCCTCAGGTTTTCTTAACCTTGCAACGAGTCATGATAAGCTTCTCATGTCGGACTTCTTCCAGGTCTCCCCGTCTAGGATCTTCGTCAGGCTGTTAAACTCGCCCATTTGGGCTCAGGCTCTGATACCATTTTGGAAATCTCGGGCCTGCGTGATGGGTCATAGTTGGGAGTGTTATTGCATTGTCGAACCTGAGAGGACCAAAGTGCAATATGTAGAAGTGTGTGGGTACCAACTTGAACAAAACCAATTGGCTTGTTCTTAGACCACACATTTCTACATATATACACCTATTCTCCTCTTTATCTCTTCCATGTGGGATTCTTTTCTTTGTTTCCTTTCTTTGCATATTCCAACAGGCTTGAATCAATAAAAAATCATCCTTCTTTGTCATTCTTAGCATTGGATAATTGTGAGTTTCCTGAAACCAATCCTTCCTCTCTGTCCATTGTTAATTCTTCTCCAACTCTTTCCATTCTTTGTCTCGTCTATAACACTTTCAACACTTCACTGAATTCATGGTTGTTCAATCTTAGCTCTATTCTTACCGATGTTCAAATCATTGATGACCAACTTAAAGGTCCGATCCCGGATTCTTTTGGAAACTTGAAATCATTGGAGTATCTTTACCTTTTCTCTAATCAACTGGAAGGTCCAATACCAACATCATTCAGAAATCTATGCAGCCTGAAGACATTAAATTTTGATCAAAATATGTAAATTTCAGATTAAACATAAACAATAATGCCCACAAATCTAATACGGGTATAATCTTCACACTTTTCGATGTAATTGTTCCTTCTCCAAGAAGGAACACATAGCCAAAAGTGGATTTTCTTGTGTCTTTATACCCATAATTGTCTGAATCTGTGTATCTAATCATTTCCAAAAGATCAAATTTTCCATAAGTGAGCATATGATCTTTTAATTCATTTTTGTATGTTTCAATACATTTTTGAGATAATCTGTAAGTTTTAATTTAGAGCATTACTTCATTCTAAATTTCTCTAAAACTTGTTAATGTAAACTTTCTGAGACAATCTCACCCATCTTTGTGATCTATTACGAATTATTTCTATTCCAATTACATAGGATGTCTCGCATAAATCTTTCATTTCAAAGTTGTCAGAGAGAAATTTCTTGGTTTTATACATCATACCCAGATCATTAGTAGCAAGCAAGACATCGTCAATATATAGAACAAAAATTACAAACATGTTCGAACGGACTTTTAGATATATACATCGATTAATGATATTTTCCTTAAGTCTAAAAGAGGTAATGATATTATTGAATTTAAGATACCATTATTTAGAAGCTTGTTTTAGTCCATACATTTCCTTCTTTAGTTTACACACCATATACTCTTTCTCTTTTCACTATAAACTCCTTATGTTGATCCAAATAGATCTCTTCTTCTAAGTTCCCATTAAGAAAGGCGGTTTTCAGATTCATTTGGTGAAGCACTAAATCGTATGAGCCACCAATGCCAAAAAAATTCTAAGTGAGTCCTTTTTCGATACTAAAAAAAGGTCTCATTATAATCAATGTCATCTTTCTAAGTGAAACCTAGGTCAATAAATCTGCTCTTTCTTCGTATAATTTTACCTTTTGCATCGTACTTGCCTACATAAATCCATTTATCATCAATTGCTTTGCATCCTTCTGGTAATTCTACGAGTTCTCAGACATCATTAGTCTCCATAGATTTCTCACTTCTTTCATGACATAATACCATTCAATAGAATTTTTACTTTTTATGGCTTGTGAAATGAAACTGGATCATTATCTACTCCTAATTCATTTTCCAAATCTTGTAGATAAACTAAATAATCATTCAAAATAGTTGATCTTCATTCTCTTTGAGATTTTCTTAATACTACTTCTTGTGGTTCATTCATTGCAAGTTCATTATTAACAACTTCATTATGTGGAGCATTATCATTCATGAATTGGTTTTCCACACTTACAAATCCAACATTCACAGCAACCAAAAATTGAGAATAAGTTACAGACAAGTGATTTTCATTTTGACTTCTTAAATCTCTACTTTCTATGGTTCTACAATACTCCCACTAATGTTGCCACTTTCAATGAACCTAGCATTTCCAGTTTCAACAATTCTCGTACTATGGTTAGACAATAAAATCTATACCCTTTAGACTTTTCTTATATCCAATGAAAAATCCACTGGTCGTTCTTGAATCCAATTTCTTTTCATATGGATTATAAATTCTTACTGTTAGGCAATTCCGAACATTCAAGTGCCTTAAACTGGGTTTTCTTCTTGTTCATAGTTTAAAAGGTGTCTTTAGAACTGCCTTACTAGAAAGGCTGTTTAGCAGATAAGGAACAGTTCTTAATGCATACGTCCACAAAGACAAGGATAAAAAGGAATGACTTAACATACTCCTAACCATGTCCATTAAAGTACGGTTATGCCTTTCTACAACACCATTTTATTGCGGTGTTTCTGGCATTGTGTATTACGCACATACGTCTCCACTTTCAAGGAACTTAGCAAATAGATCGGGGTTTTGGCCAGTTTTATCATATTTTCCATAAAATTCATCACCTCTATAATCTCTAATAATTTTCACCATTTTGTCTAATTGTCTCTCAACCTCATTTACAAATACTTCTAAAGCATTTACTGATTGAGATTTCTTATACAACAAATAGACATAGTCATAACATGAAAAATCATCAATAAAGATAATAAAATATTTTCTCCATTAAGTGATGAAACATCATAAGGGCCACATATATCGGAGTGTACTATATCTTGGAGCTGTGTGCTTCTTGTGGCGAATTTCTTATTTAACTGTTTGATATGTTTTCCTTCACTACAACCCACACAAATACCAAGATCAGTAAAATCCAAATTTGGTAGGATTTCATTCTTTACTGATAAGTAAGCAACACTTTCATTTTCCAAACTACATTACTACTAATACACTGATGCAAGGTCAGTAAAGATTCATATAAAAGGTTATCAAGTTTCAACTAGGGATTTCATTCAGTTTTCCATAAACACAACTTTTCATTAGGCTTAATGGTTTGGGTCATAAGGAATCCTTGTATCACATTAGTAACATGAGTGGTACATACAAAATCAATCCACCACGTATTATAAGGAAGTTCCGCTAAATTTGATTTGAAACATACAAAAGCACTAGGCTTACCCTTCCTTTTGAATCATGCCTTTCGCTTTGGACAATCACGCTGAAAGTGTCCAATTTTTTTGCAAAATGACATTTCACACCTTTAGGTTTCTTTTTTTTGGATTGAAGAAGATGCTTAATTAATATTCATCTATTTTGGCACACCCTTAGCTTTAGGTTTGTGGGTTTCTTTCTAACTCCATTATATCCTACAAGGTTTATGGAATAGTTATATTGTTTTTTAAGTCTCATTTCTTCCTAAATAAACATATTGCATAATTAATTCGCACTCCATTTATCCTTTATAGTATTATAACTCCTTTGAAATGATCCATATTTAGGAGGTAATGAGTTAATAACAAACTGCATGAGAAGTTTTTCACCTACTTCCATTCCCATGGACTTCAACTTTGCTGCAATGTTGATCATTTCAATCACATGATCGTGCATAAGGCGAATACAATCAAACTTAATGATGGCTAAATTCGACATTAATGTCCCCGCACACGACTTATCAACACTTTCTAATTGAGAAATGTTCTCTACATACTTTAGGAATACATTCTAAATGTTAGGAATTGTAGCTTTAATGTTGCTCGACACAATCAATCGCATAGGCTAAGTCTATTCGATCTTTCCCAAGCTTCATGGAGAGGCAGTTTATCAGCGCTGCTAGTAACAGTAAGAGCAGCATGTTTTTCACTCACATATGCCTAATCATATATTCATAATGCCTAATTGAAACTGATTCAGACCATTCAGTGAAATTAAGCCCATTAAACTTAATCATAGACATAGCTTGCGAATGAAGAGCAATAGAATTAAAACTTTAAATCTCATATGCTCAAAACTAAAACAAATTCAATCTGCACAAACAATTCATGTATATTGAAAGTTTTCCTTTGGGTAAACAAACATAAAAACAACTGTAATTGATGCTAATTATTCACATAATCGGTAATTAAATATATTATACTCAGACATGTCTGCAATATTTGGATATACTAAACACATTTAAATAAGCATACTAATTAACCACAATTATATTTATGCATATAAAATGGACTGACAACCATTGGGTTATCTGAATATTCTATAAGCATAAAAATTTAGTTTACCCATTACAATAACTTATCAACATTTCATTAGCATCACATAATTATGGATAACTGAAATTGAATAAATTCAATATTCATAAGACTTTCTAATGCCTTTTTTCAGTAAGTAAACCTTATCTTCTGCTCCTTCCTTTACAAATCCTTCAGGTTGACTGACATAGATCTCTTCCTCAAGTATACCATTTAGAAAAGCAGACTTGATATCTAATTGATGAATTTTATAATTTTTCTGAGCAGCAATGGATACCAACATTCAAACCGTGTCTAACCTTGCCACAAGGGCAAAGGTTTCTAAAAAATCCACTCTAGGTTGCTTTTTAAACCCCTTCACAACAAGTCTAGCTTTAGCTTTGTTAAGAGTTCCATCATAATTAAGCTTGACTCTATAAACCCACTTCAATCCTATGACTTTCTTACCAGCAGGTTTATCCACCAACACCCAAGTATCATTCTTTTCTATCATGTTCAGCTCTTCCTCCATTGCCAATCTCCACTTCTCCTCCTAAGCTGCTTTAATATATACAACTAGTTTTGTCATTGCAACATTGCATCTTGAGTAAATGTCATCAAGAGTTCTTGTTCCTCTAACTGGAAAATCATCAAAATGTTCATCTCCTGCTGCATTTTCTTCATCTGTTTTAGAAAGTTCATCATCTTCTGATTCACTTCCTTCCACATGTTCTTCTTCACTTCTTAGATCTTGAATAATAGCTGCCTTCTTCCAATCCCATTGTTGTCCCTCATCAAATCTTACATCTCTGCTCACAAAAACCTTTCATTTGCTTAAATCAAATATTTTATACCCCTTAGAAGCAGTGTTGTATCCAAGAAAAATTCCAGTTGTGGATTTTTCATCAAGTTTACTTCTCTTAGGTTCAGGAACTAATGCATAGCACACACAACCAAAGACCTTTAAGTGTTTGATTTTAGGCTTATTATTGAACCAAGCCTCATAAGGAGTCATTCTTTTCACAGCTTTGGTGGAAAGCCTATTCTGCAAGTAAGCTGCTGTGTTAATGTTTCGCTTCTGCCCAGAATTTCTTTGGCAGATTCTTCTCAAACAACAAACACCTTGTCATTTCCATCAAGGTTCTATTTTTTTTTTCACTTACACCATTTTGCTGTGGTGTGTAAGTAACAGTTAATTGGTGTTTCATTCCCAGCCTCATTGCAGAACTTGTTGAACTTTTCTGCTATATATTCAGAGCCATTATCACTTTGGATGACCTTTAAGTTACAGACACTCTGATTCTAAGTCATGCTTTTCCATTTCCAAAAGCATTCTTCTACCTCAGACTTCTGTTTGAGAAAGAAAACCCAGCAGTATCTGGTGGCATCATCAATGAACAGTAGAAAATACTTTCTCCCATTTAGTGTAGGAGTCTTCATAGGTCCACAAACATTTGAGTGAACCAAATCCAGGCTTCCTTCTGCTCTTCAGGCTTGATTTTAGAAAAAGGTAATTTGCTAGACTTTCTAAATTGACAAGTCTTGCATACTTATGTTTCTTTTTCGAAACTTGGGCCATCTATCACCATTTCATCCTTTTTCAACATCTTTAAGGTTGAATGATGATAGTGCCCAAATCTCCTATGCCATAAACTTGGTTTGACAACAGAAGTCACTAATCCACAATCGTTTTCTTCTTCCAATTTTAGATAGAAGCTTCTGTTTAGCATTTCTATTTTAAACAGCTCTTCTCCATGGCATCACAAATCAAGCAAGCTTTATCTTTAAATATCACAGAATAATCTTTCTCAAGCAATTGGCATACACTAAGGAGATTTTGTTCTATCTTAGGCACAAACAAAGCATCAACAATGAGTTTTGCACCTGTTAAAGTTTGAACAACAATGTCTCCTTTTCCAAAAACTTCTAAACAAATCGAATCTTTGGTTACTTTTGTTCTGTTTTATTTGAAAGCCTCGAACTTTGATTTGTTTTCTTGAAAATTTGAGTCTCTTTGGTGCTATGTAATAAGAGATCATGAAAGTTTTTCTGTTGTTGTAGAAATGGTGGGTTGTTTCTTCTCTTGTTTTGTGTGGTTCTGAGCTGGTTATAGTAAATTGAGGTAATGTTATCAGACTTACGAGTGGAACTTTAGTCAAGTAAAATTAGAGGATTATGGAAGAGAGAAGTTTTAGGTTGTGTTTACATTTAGTGGGGTTTCTGGTTGATTTCTTGAGCCACTTCTCCTGTCATCGACTATGAAGCTCTTGTTTAAGGTTAAATGTGATTTATGTAGAATATTATCAGTCAGATGGAAAGTCAACAAAGTTAACTTTGTTGACTTTCCATATGACTTATAACTCTCACACTACTGTCAAATCAAATATGAAGAATCTGATTATTTGATTATGCTCAGACTTGTAGCTTAGGCAACTTTGATTGGTTAATGCTTTATGGCGTTTGAAATCTCCAAGTAAATGAATTGATGAAATAATTATACTTTCTTTTATTACATTGTTCAATCTATTTTTGTGAACAATATAATAGTTTTGATCGTAATGTTGAACATTTTTTCCGCAACAGATGGATATGTAGGTTATCTGCCTACAGAATCTTTATGGAATTCATGGGTTTAATCAATATTTTGTTTTGAAATTTGAAAGCATAAGTACTCCATACTCTTTCAATGGCTCTTATAGAAGACAATCAACAATAATGAAACAGGGAAAGAATTGTAAGAATAACAATTATAGGGGTTGTGACTTATTAGATAATTGAGAAAAATGATAAAATGCTACTTTATTATTCTGTATATGACATATATAAAGCATAACAAAAGTATAACAACCTGCTTGCCTACAACAACATTACCTCAACACACTCCTAACATAACCATAACACTGTCTGGAATTCATTAACAAAAAGAGGTATATAATTGCCAACACAACATATCTACTCCTTCGGGAACATTTGCGTCTTTTGGGCTAGGAACTTCAGCTCTGTCTGAGCGGGAAAATTACAGGAATGCACAAATTTGTGTTTAAAATAATAGAAATATCAGCTAAGTTTGTTCATTTCTGTTAATGCCAGTTAAAGTTTTGGAAATATGAAAATGTCAGATTTTGAGTTTGCAATTGTAAAAATGTCAGAGTATGTTTAGTGTTCATCATTTTTCATTATTGTTCATATGTCGAAAGAATAAAAAGTGACATTTTTATATTTTAGAACATGAAATCTGGTATCTATCTATATACTATATATAAAAGTAGAAGTTGTTCAGATAAGTATACTTGAAATCCTCTAAAATAGACATGTGTCAAGTTTATGGCATTTTATATATTAACTATATTAAATAAATCACATATTTATGAATGACAATGAAGTCACAATATTCTATAACTTTTATGACTTTTATATATTCATTGAATTTGATATTATGTAATGTCTTTATTATTTATTAAAATAAAAAGAATGTATAAAAAATTATATTTATGTATTTAAATGTATGTTGATTTACAATTTATTTTATTATTATTTAAATTTTAATATTTCACATGAATTATTTATGCAATTATATTATCATAGTGGAAGTCATGCCAATATTTTATGAAATCTCATGTTTTGTATAGTTTACGATATGTTAGTGGTTATTTGGTGAAAAGTTATATCAAGCATAATATTAACAATTTATTAATTTAATGCATTAATTCTTTTTAGAAACACTATATAAAAAATATGCATATTAGTTCATTTAATATTATTTATTTGATAATTGATAATTAAGTTATTATTCAATTTTTTTTCAATTATTATATTATTATTTAACTACGATATATTGATCACACACTTTTATACTATATTAATTTTACATAAATTCAATTATAAACTAAAAGTTACCTAAATAGTTGTCATATTTCTATAATAATTGTTTTTATAACTATATACACCATTGCAATTCTAATATATTTTTTTTTACAATATTCATCATGTTGTGTTATATTTTTCTAATGTTCCCAAGAGTTGTATTTTTTAACTACTATTTATAGAGCTATCAACATACTTCAGCAGTCATATCCTCAATCATTGACATATAAATTATTTTGGGTTATAATATAACTTTCACTTTGCACTATAATTGATTAAAAATATATTGTTATTCAATTACTATAATACATGCATCTTAAAAACTAATATTTGGACTTATTCATCTTGAATGCATGTATCTTAACATGAAAAAAAAAAAAGAATATGCATATATACACAATGTCTTCTCTTAATAAATAACTTCTTATCAGTAGAAAAAAATGCAACATATTCATATCTTAATTAAAAAAAATCATATTGTAACATTGTCATGAAATCATATTATATACGTACATTCTCTATACTTACATCTTCTTTGTTTTCATTTGTTGTTAAGTAGAAAAAAATACATAATTTAAGTAAAATGACAAAAATATGTTTATAAGTTAACATAAAAAATACGTGACATTGAATAAATTGTTTGTTTATAGAAAGAACTTTTTAATTTATATTATGACAAGGAAATTCATTCACGATGTTTTCAATAAAATCTTATTATTTCTCTATATAATTAATTTCCTCACATCTACAATAAAATCTATTGTTCTATTCACATATGGTACAACTACGTGCAAATATATATTACCATCGCGCATTGCGCGGATAATCAAACTAATTCATATAATTGTGAACTAGAATCTTGTCAATCAATAAAAATAAACAAAATACACCGACATTCATATCATTTCAAACTCAAAAAATAGTAATTTGTATAATTTTATGAACTTCATCATATCTACTCACTGTGATCTGCATGAAAACAAGCAAATCCAACAATGGTGAGAGACCACCTAAAAATATATACATACATATATATTCAACAAATTCAATTAACGCAATAAAGACGGTTAAGTTACCTTCTAGAATTGAAACCTCGTTTGGCCACCTTCAATACCATGACCAAGTAGAGAAAATTCTCCAAATCATTCAAGAATCTGAGGTAGGTCCGTCTCCATGATTTGTTAATTATTAAAAGGCTACAAAAGGCAGAGAATGAAGTGGCAAACCCAATTCCCATGCCACCATAAAAGCTTGGTCTATCCAACAGTTGTTCTTCAGTGTTCTCTTCGTAGGTGCTTGAATCGGTAGGTTCTTCCTTCACTTTTTCTTTTAGGCACTCATCATCATCTCCTTGGGACTTGATTGAAAGTGGATAGCCACAAAGCCCTGGATTTCCCATGTATGCAGAGGGATTAAAACTCTGCAGTTGAGTACCTTTTGGAATTTTCCCTGATAACTTGTTATACGACAGGTCCAATATACCGAGCCCATGAATGTCGACCAAGCTTGATGGAATTTTGCCTGAAATTTGATTATGAGAAAGATCAAGAGCCTCCAACTCTTTCAACTGACCAATTTTATCTGGAATCAATCCAGACAAATTATTCCTGGACACATTTAGTGAAATCAGTGCTGATAAGTTTGTAATTTCAATTGGAATATCTCCCATCAAATTGTTACTGGAAAGATCAATAAGCTTTAGTAGGCCAAGAGTTTTGCTATACTCTTGCTCGAACCCTTTCCATAAGACCGATGCATAATAGGGTGCTAAATCATAGGGAAAATCAATAGCATCACCTAATGGTATAGAAAGCATGTCGGGTTGTATGATTTTCTTATCATTTTCATTCGACGACATTGAGGTGAAATTGTTCACACAAGCAGGTATGGCTCCTGAGAAATTGTTGAAAGAAATGTCTAGTATCTGAATTTTACTGAGCTGACATATTGCTGAATCGATCTTCCCATGGAATCTGTTGGACCTTAGAAGAAGTACGATCAAATTTTTCAGGCTCTCTCCTATCCATGTTGGCAATTCACCATTTAAATGATTGCCTCTAACATCTAGAACTTCCAGTTCTGTCCAGTTCCTTAAAGAATCAGGTAGTTTGCCCGTCAAAACATTGTTGCTCAAATGCAATGATTTAAGTTGAAAGAAAGAGCCAAAGGAGCTCGGAATTACCCCAGAAAAATTGTTGCTCTCTAAAATGACATTGGTAAGAAAAGGCATATTAGCCCAACAATCAGGGAGGCTTCCAGACAAAAAGTTGTGAGCAAGGTCGAGATGTAGCAAAAATTTTGTTGATACTGCACATAAGGAGTATAGAGATCCAGAAAATGAGTTCTTGTGGAGTCTCAAAAAGGATGAATTGAAAAGGAACTGAGGAATAGATCCGTCAAAATTATTGGAACTCAAATCAAAGCTAGGATATTTATGAAATTTAGCAGAAAGATTTGGAATTTGTCCGTACAAGCGGTTTAAAGACAAATTCAAGTACACCAATCCAGGAGGCAAATTCCAAAACCATTGTGGAACAACATCTGATATCTGACAATCGGAAATGTCAATTTTGGAGAAGTTCTTTTGACTTTGAAGCCAACTTGGAAATTTTGGACCTAACATACAAGATCTTAATACTATATTTTCCAACTGAAATGAAGGAACAAAAGCTGAATTAATCTTGAAAGTTAAAGAATTATAAGAAAAGTCTAATACTTTTAGTTTGGAAAGGGAGGCTAGATGATTCTCTGTGACAACACCATCCAAAGAATTAGAATACAAGTAAAGTACTGTGAGATTTGAGAGCGTTCCAATGCTTACTGGTAAACTCCCATTAAGATTATTGTTGCTCACATCTAACTCCACTAAGGATGGAAGTTTCTCAAAGTCAGGAAGTGGCCCAATCAATTGATTTGACTTTACTGACAAAGTGACTAACATTGAGGAATTGCCAAGTCTTTCACAAAAAGTTCCATTCAAAAGATTGTAACTGAGGTCTAATGCTCTCAGTGACTTGAACTCAGAAATATCAGGTATTGACCCTGTCAGGTTGTTACGGGACAAGTTTAAGTCCTCCAAGGAATTCTTTGCACAACCCATTTTCTGAAATATGTTTTCAATAGGTTCAGACAAATTTGTGAAAACCAAATTTAAAACCTTTAAATGGCAGAGCTTTTGAAAAGATGTCGGCATACCTCCTTTAATCAAAATGTTAAGGTCAAGATACTCCAGCCATATCAAATCCCCAACAGAATTAGGAATTGCACCATCCAATCCATCATTCCGTTTGAGATGCAAATGAACAAGAGAAGTGCTAAGATTGAACAACCAGGGCAGCGTTGAGGAATCAAAGTAATTACTCTCGAGGTAAAGAACAGCAAGAGAATTGGAAGAATTAATGAAGGAAACAGACGATGAATCAATTTTAGGAAATTGACAACTACACAAATTTAAAGTAGACAAAGAAGAGTGCACTTTGATGACTTGGTACCAATTCTCAGCTTCAGTAAAGGATATAAAGCTTAACTGAAGGAATTGCAGAAAGACGAGCAAGCCACTCAAAGTTGACTGCTTTAATCATTAAACCATAAGAACTTAAGTCAAGATATTCCAACATGGAGAGATTCCCTAAATGATACGGAAATGTGTTAATCTCATTGCGGGACATATCTAAATACTTTAGTCTACCAAGTGAAGAAATGACTTTTGAGACGTTTTGAAAAGCATTGCCACTCAAATTTAAGTGACTCAAAAACGGTAGTTGGAGCAAGGAAGGGCTTATTTCACCATCAAAGTGATCCTCCCAG
>CANYCX012852499.1:0-11855 GCA_948193385.1 Breynia disticha f. nivosa
ATATATACTATACATATAGAGAAAATTTAAAAAAAAAATTTGGTTCAATTTGATTCAATTATGTAAATCTCTATATCAATATACTTTGCAGTTTTAAAATAGAATTAATCATTCTATTTGCGCTATTTATTGAATATCGTATATTATAATAATATGAAGTCTATAAATTTATATAAATAATTTATTTATACACAAAATTTTATACTAATATATATAATATTAAAAAATAAATATAAATTTATTTTTATTTAATGTAATTTATCTTATATTAAAAATACATTTTAATTTCTTATTTTAATATACCTAACTATATATAACTAAAATACTATAACTTTATCTTTACAATTAAAAAAAATTGTACAAAATCAAATATTAATTAAATATGCAAAAAAATATGTATATCATAAACCCTAATCCTTTAAGAGTTTAAGACTAAATTAACAAAAAATTTAAAAACAAAAAGAATTTTTTTTTATTAAATAAGTTTATTCTCATTGAATAGTTTTTTGAAAGGATTCATAATAAAAATCCTCAATTCGTTGTTTAGTTAGTGTGAACACTACGGTGAGGATCTTAAAAAGAGTCCTCACGTGAGAACACGATCATCACCATTAAAAACTTGGTAGCTTCCAATCTGATTCATTCATTTTATCTGTAACTTTTTTTAAAAAAATCACACCGACAACCGAAGATTTACAAGTTGTAACAATATGAACAGTATTTGTTACAACTTTTCACTCAGTTGTAATGCTTTTTTCACGTATAAACAGTAACTTTATAAGAGTGAAGTCCTCACGAGGACTCTTTTTAAGTTCCTCACCTAAGAATTTGCCTGTAGTTAATAATATTTGCATTGATACACTATTCCGGCTTCATTCTTTTGCTGACCTGCGTAAGATCTTTCCAGTTGGTTCCTGTCAAATAATCTGAGTTGTCACCATGCATCACATTTTGCTCTCTTGCCTCCATATGCTATGTACTGAAGGGAAAATCAAGTTGTCAGGGATGGCAACGCTTCAGAAGTTGGTAGACACTTATCTAGATACTTGATGGTCGACTGAAGATATTTGTCGTTCGCATTCAAGCACGACTTAGCCGTATGGATCAGTTTCCAGCAAATTTCTGAAACGTCTTGGCCAATCTGCAGGAAGTCAAGGAGAGCAGGTTTACTCTTTGATTCCTCAAATGAGAAATCACATATGGTATTATATTCATACAGCTCACTGTATATTCAGTGGTGTTCAGTATAATTAGGTGAGGATATTAATTATGTTTCTTAAGATCACTATGGTTCTAAAATGGAGGAAACCAAGTCAGAGGTTGTCACTCACTTTCAAAGATGATGCTAGGCAGTTGCAAACGTCCAAGGCCATGATTCCACGGGCAGCCTTCATTCCAGTATATCAGATTCAGACATTGAAAGATGGTTTGCGTTTGCAATAAAACCAATTTTCAGAAAGCCATGGTACATACCTTGGAGGATTCTTGGTCAATCAAATTGACCAGATTATGAAGAACACACTCTGTTAAAGAGATAAGTTCGTGAGCGTAAGATGGATCACCATAGAATAATGAGTCATTGCCTGGAATCTGAATAAACCCAATGCTGAAAAAAGTGAGAGGGAGAATACGATTTGTTCAATGACATGAAAAAAGCTCTCTAAGAAATTAGCCTGCTGTATTTTCTAGGGTAAACAAAAACATCTAAAGAAGAGAGTTCAATTTTAACTATCCAGACTTCTGAGGTGCAGATTGTTGAATGTTCTAACTAAATTATCTAGACAGTATGTGCGCAAATGTCTTCATTTCTTCATATTCATCGCATCAAATCACCTTAGTCATATTGTAGTAATCGTAATTGAACTAATTGTGTGAGAGACAAAAAATGCATATGCAAACACTGGCTGATTGGCACATGAAAATGAAATTGAAGTTTTAATCCCAGTTAATCAACAAATGATCACCGGGACATTATATAAAAAAAATACCTCGGAACGGCATGGATGGTATGGGAGATTACTCTGAGAAAGTGTTGCCATTAATAAAACTACAGCACAAAATATCCTTGCCTTCATCTTTGTTGTCATCCTACACAGTTCAAAAAGTTTTTTATTACAATTATCAAGCTTAAATTGTTGAAACTCACTTTACGGTGCAGTGAAAACAGCATACCATGACTGAGAATAAACGAGGGAGAGAATACTCTTAGGAATCTTCGAAACACCGTAGATGGGATTACCTTGAAGAAATATAAGAATAATTAGATGAGCCAATACAGTTGAATAATACAAAGGAACATTTAAATGGCACATAAATGCAAAATAAAGCATTGCCAAAAGATTGTTCTACTATGGGCATATGACGGTTTTAAAGTTTAGCTGCCAGCATTCAACAGAAATCTAAGACAATGCTGGGACAAAGAGAAAGAGCAGAAAAGGGAATCCACAGATATGAATTAGTTTAGCTGCCTGCATTCAGCAGAAATCTAAGAGTTGGAGCACAAAGAGAAAGAACAGAAAAGGGAATCCATAGATATGAATTAGATTAATCCAATTCATTGACCAAAAAAAAAATTTAGTTGAATTCACCTATTTACTAAAGTAAACTCAACACGATCCTCAAGATTAGTTAGAAATTGCACAAAAATTTGATTAAGTTGGGCTGTTACATTCAGTTTAAAGAGCAAGTACAATAACCCCTCAAAAGATAAATGTCCTCAAAAAGAGGCCATTTGGGCAAACTCAAATAGCTAGTTGTATGTATTACAAATCCTGAAGGACAAGGTTCCATCCATTGTTACAAAAACAAGTGTACATAAAAGTATCCCCATAATTCAAAGATGATGTTTCCAAATAAAAAATGGACTAATAAAAAGAAAAGACAAATGAAAAAAATAATTATTAAGAGAAAATAGTAAGAATTGAGAAATATTCTCTTCGTTAAAAAACAAAGTATTATATCTCAATGGGACAGAAATTAATAAAAAGAAAACACTTACCAGGAACCATAACCAACAAGCTGCATAGTTTTTGAACTGCAGAGATCATTCCATTAATGTCGGTATGTGATCGCAAGCCTAAAAAGAAATATTAATTTCACAACCAACTGAAATGTTAAACACCTTGCAAACTTACAAAAAAATCACATTGCATGATGAATTTCTACAATGTATGAACATCTACTCCTCTTAACCAAATGTTTATACACTTGTGTAAACATTCCATTCCCATCTGCTTATCCACAATGGTCCATTCTAGTGATGCCAATGATCTCAGCTTAGCACAACAAAACTAACTATAAGAATCACAAGGTCAAAATCCTTGATCCAATACTTGTAATTGTAAAAGATACAGATGGGATCCTCTGCGGACAGAAATCCTAATAATTCAGCTTCATCCTCTTAGAGTAAGTAAACACAATTTATCTAAGAAAACTTATGTAGGCATATAACACCAACTTTTAATGATGATAATATTTCTACATCCAAAAATTAAATAAAAATGCACCTAAAAGAATTTATTCACAAATTGATTTGAGCGCCAAAGTTGCAGTAGTCAACTCAAGCATGAGTTTCTTTAAAGTCTCAGCAGTAATAATACTGGGGAGTCAATGTTAGGAATATTTGATTTTAGAAGTTAAGAACTAACCATCTGTCAATTCAACACTTCCAAAACAGTTTATTGCTGAAAGTATCAGGCCATCCGCATGGGACACTAAACCACTTAACAATGCAACCTGCACGTTTCGCTACATATCAGCTTAATTTTATCTACATTATAATCAATTCCAAGGAAATAACATTACCTCGGTCGTCTCAATATATAGATTTAGCTGCTGAACTTGTGATAAAATGGAGGGTATTGTCACCTCAGAAAAAGCAATGCAGGACTTCACAGAAGTCAGATAAGCATCTCCATGTTTTAAGGCTTTTATTGCCAGATTATTGCTGGAATGAACTAGAGTTTCCTGCAAGCAAATTTGTACAGCTGTATGAGATAAAATAATGGAATGCAAAATGTGGTCTAGTTTGTCACCAACAACCTTTAGCTAATAAAACAGCCAATTTAAATTCTATGAATGAACCAAAACCAGATGAACCCTTTCTTTCAAACCAAGTCTCATTTCTCATTATTTAGTATATTGGTTTTTACCTCTGAGATAGCCAAAGGTAGCTTTCCAAATAAAACTCTACAAACCCCAGTAGTAAACTTTATCAAAGCCATAGATAATCCAACAAAATTCAGAGCTAACTCTATCCACTACTAAAAACTAGTTACCGGTAATGCTTTCGCCCCATTACCCTCGGTAAGTAAATTTCTAATCGTGTTGTAAGGTTTGATTATTTGATTATGACCAGTTCACTTATGCACAATCGAGTTGTAGCTAAAATTTGAGTACTTCTGTAAAACTGCGCACTTCCTGTATGATGAAAGATAGAAATACAGTAGAAATTCAGATGAAAGCTGGACTATCACCTATTTAGAATCTTTAATCACAATGGCAACTTACACAATCCGTTAACAGAATCTACAAGGACAAACTTGAAAGAAAAATCTAGAACAAGGACATGGAAGGCCAAGATTCTTGATATGCTACAAATATAAAACTTACCATAACGAAGCTTTCTGAATTTTCATTCATTGTATTGATACAAATTTGTAAGGATTATGCACAATTTCTTAAAATAAAATTCTAGAAAATCCCTCCTAATGAATACAGATTATTGGCTATATCCAGACAATCAAAGTACTAGCCTAGGTTGTTTTTCTACAAGATACAAATGAAAACATTATTTGGTCAAGGAAAAAAAAAAGTGAAGATCATTTAGCCAGAAAAGACTGCAGCATACCTTGAGATCATTAATGCTGCCAAAGGCTCCACGACAGTCAACTAAAAACAATAATTGGCGTTCCATTTCAGCACCATAATCAACCTAACAGCCAAAAAGAAATAGCATGCATATGATCTACTCTGCACGAGGAAATACTTGCATGAACCAAAACACAGGAAGGAAGTAATTAACTAGCACTAGTTACCATCTGAACAAACCGAGAAATTAGACGCAATGACTGCTGATTGTCATCATCCTTCAAGGTGGCAAAATCTATACCATCATGCAATGACTGAGAAATTTCATAAAGCAACTGTATTGTTGTTGAATCGCAAATGGAACCCCCTCTACTGAAGACAACCATAATTGCTATTAAAATAAAGCATAACAAAACAAGAGCCTAATGAAAGATACTAAGCTGCCAACAGAAGTATTCAAAGAATGCATCTTAGTGTCCATGTAATATTCCAATAGATCTTGTTAAGCACTAGCAACTACGTGGGAAACAACCAGCTGTCAATATTAGGCTTCACCCATAAAAGGTTCCACTGACAGAAATTAGATCCGGCTGTTCTATTACTAATTCAACCATACTGCAAGTTCAAAAAGTTCAACAGAAATTGCTGAATTGGTTTTTGCCCAACAAAATACTATTGAAGCCAGCAGTGCAATCACAATTTGTTAATCAGCAAACAGAAGTGTCCCTATAACACTAAGTCTGATCAAGTGACTTCCAAATCACTTTGTTGTCTCAGTTTTCAACATATTGTCTTGTAAACAACAATTAACATCTACACTTGAAACCTTAAATGACTTGCTTGTTTATTAAGGAATGAAAAGCATGCCGACAAAAAGTTACAGCAAGTTGACAAGTACAAGATTATAGTATGAGAAACAATGTGGAAGTACCTAGTTGCGATACCAAGAATATGCATGTCCACAACATTCCGAGATCTCCCATGCATAACATCCAAGATCTCAAGAAAATGGCTCTGCACAGATAAAAAAAAAAATAGTGTGTTAGTAGTTAACAAAATTATTTAAGCAAGATGATTACGTTAACAAAATTAGTTCCACAACAGTTTTAGCACAGTGTACTAAACTACAAGTTCACAATGGAATATTGGAATGAAAAGAACATTGTTATAAAGTGGGGCAAGTCGGAAGTTAGAAAAGATCATCATATCATACCAAGGCAAATACACGGTCCAAATCTTTAAAATGAGAAAGAAGTTTCGTCAAAATGGACTGCAAGCATCCTAATTCATCTTCATCAATCTCTTTGTTGCAGGCGCGCCTTGATAAGCCCTCCAAAATGGCATTCAAGTAATTATCCTACCATAAGATTCAAATATAGAAAAATTTAGTGGTTATTCTGATATAAAGAGTGTTTATGCTGTCATGCAAGTAGTATTGAAAATAAGGCTGATAAAAATGCGGAATATAAAAATAGAGACCACAAATCAACAAATGAATTTATTGGACGTATGGTTAAATTAATACATACTGAAGTTTGTAATAAATGTTTCTGGAACCACATGCTAAAATAGAAATGGAATAAGCCTGTATTAGTTCAGCTACTTTCCAAAAACACATTTGAAGGGCAAAACAAGTTGGTGCAGACAAGAAGAGCCAGATGGCAAGGATTCGGCAAAATTTCCATGCGCTCATAATTGTTTGGGGAGAAAAGAATAAAGAGATCTACAAGTTGCACAAGTGCTGAAAGTATAAAAAGCATACCATATCATTTTGAAGAATAATATCCATAAAAGCCTCCACAACTTTCAAGTAATCATTAAGTCCATCAAAATGACTAATAACCTGACAGAATGGGATTACTGCATTTAGAGATAATGAAACAGAATCATATCAAGAAAGTAACTCTTATTCTAGGGAAAAAGTTATTACATGCAGTATTGAACAGAAAATAGATTTTCAAACAACATGAATTAAATATGATACTGAGGCATCATATCCTCTAATGAGCTATCAAGTTGACTGGTATCCACACTTTAAGCTACATAAATACATCTTCCACATTAATAAGCAAAAAGAAATAGATCTTAAAAAACCTAAAAAAACAAAAGACACTGAAGTGGAAAGAATGTGCATAAAATAGACTCGATGCGAATAAAAATTGACAAACTAGCTCGTTCCAAATTCACATTGAGAACAATAAATTCTAGCTACAAAAAGGAAAATTATGAGTTTCAATTTCTGTAAAGATTGATGACATCCCAATGTTAATAATTTCAACGAACATGATTCCAGTTTTCATCCTCTGCTTAGCAAGTAAACTCATGTCGACTACATTCATGATTTCCAACTAAGTAGATCCGCATTATGCTTTGCATGTAAATCACTTTCCACTTCTAAATGGTTAGAATCAGATTACCATTCTGTAATTGCAAATTAGCATGCAGTAATGCCTATCTCATACCACTTGCCAAATAACCAAAAAACAAGTTCTAAGACATTATACAGAATCGATATTTCCACTAGATAGGGTTACAAACATATACACAAGAAGTATAAGCGAAACTTGCAATATAAAGCAAATGGAAAAAAAAATCTTCAAGTACCTGAATAACTTCATCCAACACTATGTTCATAACATCCAATGGGCATCTGCTTTCGCACAATCTGAATCCAAGCAACCTGTAATTCAAACACTGGTCCAGCAAATGGAAAAGAAATAATAACTCAAACATGAAGTTTCATATTTCAAACAAAAAGATAAGGAGAAAACAAAGTCAATAAATACAGAATCATCTGTATCCTTCTTGATTAATATCATGAGACCGGCAACACATGAACACTACCTGATCAAGAGTATGATCGCTGCTGTACTTGATCAGATGAAGGATTTGGACAGCATCAGAGCTGACTACTTCCATAGGAAGTTCCTTAAGCAGATGATGAAGAATAATTGAGACACACTGAGAAGTGCCCAACAATCCCACTTGATTTATTCCAAGGCCAAGATCCATGAGTGTAGCTTTTACTTGCTTTTGAAGAGAAATTAAAGGGCCATATCAGTATATCAAAAGAGGCATTAACAAATTTTAAAGCAGCTATAGGATGAAAGGGCACCCATAATGTTGAAGTGCTACCAAGGAGACAAGATACAGCAACGACTTGTTAAAGTAAAAGTTCTATATCGAAATTCTACAATATGCTACTGTAAAGTCAACTGTAAACAATTTAGTGTTGAAGCAACGCATGGAGGAGCTGCAAAGGCGCTCAAACAAAAAAGTTATTTCACTAAATTTACAACAAATGATGACAATTGGTCCATCATACTAACCTGTGATGTACCCTCAAATATGCATTTGATAATGTATTCGATAGTTGGTTCCATTAAACTGATGAGTAACTTATTATTGCTCATAAAATGCCCCTGCAGATTATCTTTTTCATATAAGAGTTGCTCCAGTAGGACTTTCATATCATTAACACACATAATCAAACAACCTGTCATGTCAACACAAATATATAATTGAACGACCTCTATAATAAATTGAATACAACAAATATCCATAGCTGTATGCATGCATTAAACAATAATATTTCAATCAAAATATAACGAAAATGTAACCCAAGTTGCCCATGGACCACAAACACATCCTTGCATTTACTTATACCATACTAGAAACAGTTTTTTACAACCCAGTATCATAAATTTCCTGCGATGAACTCAGATAATACAATAAGAACAATACACAGAATACCAAAACTATGCATTTAAATAGCTAGCCTTAATTCAAATCCTTTAATTTAACTTGATATATTTGATCCTTGTGCCCATCTTTTACTGACATTGTTTGATTTCATCATTTTCACTTCATAGGCAGATAGAACAAGATTTCTGTCATTAGGCTAATAAAATAAATATTGACATGTACCAGCATCTTGTACAGACAACTTTCGTGCACAGTGAGCCATATACAAACGGCAATAGGCTGACACTAATGGATCTCCTATTCCTCTTATCATCATAACAACACGCCGTAGACTGTCTACAGGTTGGTTGACAAGAAAATGCCAGCAAGGCAATATTGCTAACTCCAGATAACTGCAAACTCACATTAGAAGAGTAACATAAGGGGGAAAAGAGAATGAGAAAGGACCTTTTACACCATAAATTCACTAATAAAGCAATAAACTACAGGGAAACCTAGTCAACCAGCTTCAAAGTTGAACCAACAAAAGTAGGTAAATATATAAAGAAAGAATACAGTTAAAACACTAAAATGCAGTCACGACTGGTGACGCATCACCAAATACAAATTTACAAAATGAAGATACGAAAAAAAAATAATCACAAGAATTGCAGCAATGCTACAAGATTTCAAGTTGTCGCAGACCAGGTCTCACAACAAATTACTTTAGTCGCATTATTAACCACACAATTATTCATAACTGATAAACTCCCATTTTGAACTGTAATGTCAAGAATGACGGAAAAAAGCAGCGGTGAATAATTTCTGCTGAGCATGAGAATAATCTCAGCAATGAGCAATCAAACAAAGTCAATTGAGCATGACTTAAATACAAACAAGACATTAAAAGAAATAACAGATCAGCACCACTGAACAGCCAGTCAATAAAGAAGAACTAAAAAGCATCAAGCACATAAGGGACAAGGACTTCACATGCGTGGAAGAAGCTCTCGGATGGAACCAACTTTGCTAAACCAGTTATAGCAAGTTTCCTTGGCATCAGAGCATACATCACTTGCTTTAAAGTTATCTGCCAAAAAATCAACAGAATTAAGAAAAGATTGGTTGCTTTATTAAAAACCAGAGTTTCTGTAAATCAAGTTTGAAGAAAAAATTTTTACAACCACACAATAAATATGTAGTCAATACACTGAAGAAAGAAAAGGAATTTTAATTAGTGTTCTTTTTACCAAAATAGTGAATCAATTACATCCAAACAAATTCAACACCCGATCAAAAATTTAATCATCTGGACAGTAAAACCAGTTGTCCAGTAAATGAGTGAAAAAGAATATTTGACACTAGTGATTAAAAAATCTTATAACATGATTTAAACCTGGTAAGGAACCAAGAAACCGTCCATCTTCAGAATATTCAGCTTTTCGTTTGATCCGATCCCATACCATATCCCCAAGCATGTCCATTACCTCCGTGGCAAGTACGAACAATGTAGGATAAAACTCCAAAACTGATGTATCCATCAGTAGTTTCACGACCTGTAGAACAGAAGACAAGGTCCATAAAAGTAGGGGAAAAACAAAGAAAAAACAGTAACCACCTCATATGTACACTTGTCAACCCAAGAAATGCTGATATTTGCTACTGTAAAGTAGCAATTAACTGACCTTCCTTAATTTTTCATGAAATGAGAATGATGTGAAGTTGTGAACAAATGAAGCCATTTGAAAAAATAAATTTTGAAACTACACATTTTCAAAAAAAAATGAACAAAAGTTTATGAAGTATCGAAGGTCAACTAAACTTTGCTCTAATCAGTACCATAAATAACAGAGAAAAGAAATGCTCCATCGAATCAAAGACTCAACCATGGATATGAGTAAATGAAGTTCAAAGCAACAAAAAAAAAAAAAAATAAAGCTAGTTAAAGCAAACCTTTATAGACAATTTCAAAGCAGTCACACGATCTTCAGCACGCCAAGCATGCATAATCTCATCTTTAAGCTCATGTAACCGAGAGACATATTCCTGCCGAGTGATAACCTTGTCATCCTCGGCTGAAATCTTTTGCGGATCATCCAACTCCTCTAGATGCGTAGTTTTCAAAGATTTCTCCAATGCTGGTAGTAACCAACATCAAATAACATCAGAACACAAAAAAAAAATCATTTACAAATTCTATAGTACTGATCAAATAAGCACTAAAAATTCCAAGCCTAGCCACAGAACTTCAAAACTTACAATAAAATTCATACCTTTGCCAGTGCCAGTTTTTATTATCACATCTGCCGTCTGCAATAACAAACAATGCTTTTAATATAAAAAGTAATAAGTTAAGTTCCAATTCAAATTCAGTATAAAACACTTTGCTCGAAAAAGCACCGACTAATTCATTCTAGTTACACTATACAGCTATTACGGAATTCCATCGGCGCTATTTCATTCGCAATGTTAAAAAAAATAAAAACTAGAGAGAATTTAAACTAGTAATAAATCATAGTAGAACCTGAAAAAGTAACGGAACCTTTATCAAGACAAACAAACAATAATTTCACATTAACAAATACATTAGTTACGTTCAAATTCAAGCTCAGTATCTATACATAAAGTCATATAGCATTGCTCGAACAAAAGCATTAGTTTATTTACAGAGCATAAGTTGTCTACACAGCCAATTATAGAATTGAGAATTCTAGTGATTGTAAGTCAATAATAAATTACAGTTTCACAAAAATTAAAAATTCAGCGTTCTGTATATAAAAAAAGAAAAAAACAAAATGACGTCCGAATGAAACAGTTACCGAAGAAACCGAAATCATTTTTGAAACAGGAAACTTCTGCATCAAGAATCTCTTAAAAGAACTCCACTCCTTTGACGGAACTTGACTACTTTCTTCGCCACGTAAGCTCTCATTGCGATCAAATGACGTCGTATTAGCATCATTTCCATTCGTATCGCTAGTTACTCCGAGGGGATCGAAGAAGTCGTTGTTAATATTCTCGCGTTTTAAGATAACAATCTGAAATAATAATAACAGCAATAATAATAAAATCTCAAACGCAAAAACGTCGTCGTTTAGATTTAAAAAAAAAAAACTTGCTGGACCTGTTTAGTGGAAGAGAGAGGATGGTGATCGGCGCGTGAACGAGAAAGAGCTTGAGCTTGGTGTTCGGAAAGGTAATCTCGTTGCCTAAACTCCATAGGAGAGAATTTACTAAACTCCATATGAGAGAATTTGCTGAGCTGGACTGAAATAAGGTTGGCTTTGTTGTTGAATCATGAATGGTTAAGTGAAACGCAGCGTTTTGAGAGTTATTTTTTTTTATGCTTTCGCACGAGGTGC
>CANYCX012853624.1:0-10076 GCA_948193385.1 Breynia disticha f. nivosa
TTTAAATTTCATTTGCATATTATCTCAATTGTCTAAAACTCCACAATTATTCATGTTTGTTATTTTTCTGTATTTATTTATTTGCACCAAATCAATTTAAGTACACCGTTCCCTGTGAGATTCGATCCCGGAGGGTATATTTCCGTGGTAAAACTACACCGACCTAGTACGCTTGCTAGAACCCAGTCATTTTTTCTTCATAAAATATTACTTTATTCTGATCAGTTAATTCAATTATTACTTCCTTTGCAAAACAATCAACTTTAGCTCGATGACGTGTAACATTCTCATCCTTAAACCTTATTATTAAGTTAAATAAGTAAAATGATTAATATGATTTGGTAATAATTAGTGAGTTTAATAAAGAAATGAGGTAAAATTTAATTCAATTAGGAATATTGACTAAATTATAAGTCATATGGATTAAGTATTCAACATAATGAAGTTTGGACGAGAAATTGATGAGAAAATGACTGAACAGCACACTAGGCGTGCTGCCAACACATGGGGCATGTTTCCTGGGCAGTGAAGAGCACGATTATGCTTAAAAATCAACAAGAACGTGCTCTGAATGATGAGCATGGTCGTGTTAAGGTTGGCACGGGGCGTGCTAAGGTGCTGAGTGTCCCAAAACACCGAGAAATTGAGCGACACATGGAAAACAAAGAATTAGCACAGGGTGTTCTTACATGGCACAGTTGTGCTGGGTTATTTCTGCATATATAGGCTTCATTTCAATCTTTAAACAGTAACAGAAAGTAAGAAAACCTCAGAGGAAAGCGAGAGAGGCTTAGAAAGGAGACGAACTGAGTAAAGGATCCGGAAAACAGGTTTATATATAGAATTGATCGTAGAAACGAGTAAGGAATTATCTGGTATAGTTAGAACATAAGAATTCGGACATAATAGCATGTATTTATGAATTTTTCATATATACAAATTTGAGAAAAGCTAGTTAAAGTAAGAATTGTGATCGATTAATGTTATAAGGGGTTAATAGGATCGAATAGGCACATGCATATGGATATATATATTGTAAATTGACTTTTTTTAGCAAGATTCATATATGTTATTATAGGATGACAGAGCAGACGAGCCAGACAGGACACAATTACACGTAGGTTTGAGTATTTGAGCTAGCAGGTGAGTAGTCTAGCTCACTTTAAATAGAAGCTCATATGAAATTTGAATAACTGGTATTATATGATTCTCGATATTATACGTGACTTGAAATGAAATGATAAACGGTGGAAAACAAATAGTATGAAAATGACAATGAATGTATTTATATGAATGAATTATAAACAGGTACATACGAAGAAGGAAATGCAAACAGGTAAGCTGTGATATGTTACAGTTATACAGGTATATGATTAAATTATAAATAGGTAAGGTATTTTATAATTAAACAGGTATATGAGGTATTGATGAGGTGATTGGATATGATATGATAGGTTATGATATATTATATGATATGGGATTTGACAGGTATACGATATGATAGGAGATGATATGATATGATATCATATATGATATAGTATTGGTCAGGTGATGGATTTAGTGATATACATGATCGATCTTTGGAGACGGAAGGGAGACGAAAGGGAGACAGAAGGTAGATGGGAGATTATACAGTATATGGTGACAGGATACATTATACAGCATACAGATATAGGTATTTTATCTTACATGTTATATTGATAAACTGATCATACAACATCATCATTTATATGATTACAGAAAATGTACTTTAATTTAAAGTGGTTTATATGATTACAATTATATAATTGACTATTCACTGAGTGCGCAACTCATGCAACTGTAATTTTTATTTCAAGATTAGATAGTGAGCAGAGATAGCCTTAAAGACTATTCAGGTGGGTCAGTTGCTACTCCTATGCTTTCTCTCTCTTCACCAAATACTAGATACGAGCTGTTCTATTAGGCATATGCATGTTGTGTGTATTGTGGATATGATCTGTATAGTTATTTTTTATGTTAGGTTTGTTAAAACGATTGTTGATGTTTGGTTGATTATGGTGACTGGTATTTAGCAAACGCACTAGATCGGTGTTGTTTTACCATAAAAATATGCCTCCCGGGATTGAATTTGATGAGGAACGTAATACTCAAATTGATTTGGTGCTAATGAGAAAATAAACTAATGCAATAAACATGGTAAATTTTTGGTTTTTGAGAATTGAACTAAGATCTAAATGCTCAAATAAAAATTGGCTCACACTTTCGATATGATTTAAGCTCTAAAACTCATCCATCATAAGCACCAATTCATCTTTAAGTGTATCTCTATTTTGTTGCTTGCAGGGTCATGATCTTGATGTCCATTTTGGCTAATTATTTAAGCCCCAAACTAAGCTCAAAGACTCATGAATTTGCGCTCCAAAATGCTCCCATTCAATATACCTTCATTTCCATCCAAATCCTAGCGCAATTTCTGCATTCTCGAACGCACCTAGAAAAACCATATTTGATCAAAAGCTTTTATAATTGTGAGTTTTATCTATCAAAATATAGCAGAAATGATCATAAACTACATGGAATGAATGTGTATAGATAGTCCTATGAAACTCCCCCACACTTACTCTTTTGCTCGTCTCGAGCTAAAATAAGTGGACATAGGATTTAAGAGTTCAATCGAAATGCATTAATATCATGTTTAAGGTCCCTAGTACATACTGGTGAGGTTTCACATGAAACGATTAAGTGTTATTGATACATAAACTTGCCCAAGCAAGCTACTTTGGTACTCGAATAGTTGATGGCCGTCCTCAAGCTCATTGGTATCCCTAGGTTAATACGCTTATTAGCATAAAGTACCTTCATACAACCTATAACACAAAGAACAAAAAAATCTTGGCGCATTATATTCTTTTCAACATACAATATTTTCCTTTAATTTTTTTCTTTTTGTGTCCTTTTCTTTTCACTTTGTTTCCCAGCGAACATGAAAGTGACCCGCTTTTGGCATGCACTCCCTGTAGTTTGAAAACTTTCATTTTCTTTAGGTTTTCTAGCAATCGCGAAAGTGACACGCTTTTGGCGTGCACTCCTGGCCATTCGAACACCTTTTATTCAAATTTTTTAGCACTTCAAACATTTACACATTGTTTTTCTTTTATAGGCCAAAATCTCATCAATTCTTTATGCAATATATGTACTCAAGACCCCTGCTAATAAAAATTAACCATTTATACCTCCTCAATCGCGTCATGCAACTACACTCAACATTATATATAAGTTTCTTTTCACATGATCTTCCCAAAAAATGTACCTCAATTTCACTTAAAGTTAGATACACATTATACACATTGAGTATAGTAAAAGTGCAAAAATTTTGTTGGATTTGAAAAAATTTGACACAAAAAGGAAAAAAAATTGCACTTTTTGAACACTTTGAGCACACACAAATATCTCAACCCTGAAAAAAGGAAAACAAAATCATAAACCCCTCCTCCACACTTAAACTCGACATTGTCCTTATTATCACAATCAAGCATTCATTCAAAGAATATTGAGGACAAAAATCGACATTGAATAATTTGAACGTAAGGAAGAGGGAAAGGAAAAAGAAATCTTCTCTCGGTTAGTCACTCCTTATTTCCATTCATAAGGTTGCGTCCTTGGCTTTAGCATTCATTCGTTACATTCCTTATAGAAGAAGGCAACACAAAACAAGTTGTACACAAAACACAATAAACAAATAAAAATAAGAAAAATGCAAGATGTAATTGTAAACATGCTCCTATATGATTAATGCATACACATTAGAAAGAAAGCAATAAAAAATAACATAAACATGAATGCAACTATGTGATGTGAGCAGGGATAGATTATTTATTGACATTGTTTTACTTCGTTGTGGACATGGGTAGTTTAACGTCTTTTCGGACGGTCAAATGATCTCTGTCTCTGGTGTGGTCTCTGACATGGTATCTAGTGTAACCTCTAGCATGGTCTCTGGCTTGCTGCTGGACAGTTTGTTCTCCTCATGTTCCAAGCAAAAGTTGTCTTCTAGTCATCCTCATCAGTGCTTTTCTGGCAAAGACTGGAGTGGATTTCTTCATGGTCTTTGAATCCTTCTATGGCCTTGGAAACAAGTGCTAATACATCTTCATTTTCTTTACTCCCACACTTGCCTTGTTGCCAATCGCTTCCTTAGTTTTGCATGACACCTCCTCCTTGCACATGTTCTCCCAATTCACCACTCCATCCATCATCTCTACATGAAATACTTCCTCATTCATCTCTGAACACTTAATTTCTTGATAGACGTAAAAATCTTGCGTCTCATTCGCCACTCGGAGTGTGAGTTTCCCCTCTAAAAAATAATCATCGCTCTCCCCTTAGCTAAGAATGGCCTCCCAAGTATGATTGGTAAGTCGGAGCCTCTCTCCATATCCACAAGTTATAAATAAGTTGTGCACGGTTGAAGCTTTCCCAAATTGAGTTTCTCATATAATGATAGAGGCACAAGATTAATGGAAGCCCCTAAGTCGTATAATGCCCTATCAATGTCCAATGTCCCAATAGATATGGGAATTCAAAAACTCCTCGGGTCTCTCAATTTTAGAGGAACTTTTTGTTGAATTATGGCATTACACTCCTCACTAAATGGTACTGATGCATACTCCTCCAATTTCTTCTTGTTAAAAAGTAACGACTTGATGAACTTGGCGTACTCAGGCATGTGAGATATGGAATCAAGAAATGGGATCCAAATATGGACTTGCATCATCAACTCCAAATATTTCAAAAATTCCATTGTCTTTGGAGTTGCCTGAATTGCTTAAGGAAATGGAGGTGGAGGGATTAAATCTTCTTTATTCCTTTGCTTCGACTTCTTCCTACTCTCCTTTACATGTCCTCATTTCTCAATTGAAGGTGCTCTCGTGCCATCTTTTCCATTTTCTATGCCATCATGTTCTCTCCTGTCATCATTTTTTATCTCTCCATCCACCTCAACCCCACCATTAACTTTGTCATCCTTCTTGTTCAACTCCTGCTCAACCATTGTGTCCTTTAAAACTCTCCCACTACGCAATGTGATAGCACACACATTGTCCCTTGGATTTTGCATTGAGGTACTAGGGAGTTTACTGTTATCTCTCTCCTCTACTTGCTTTGCTAGTTGTCCCACTTGGTGCTCCAAGCCTTACAAAGTAGAAAAGGTAGAATTATTAATGGAGCTTTGAGCTTGCATAAAGTTCTAAAATTTTGGTTAGTGGCAGTTTGGGCTTCCAAGAATTAATCCATCTTCTCAAGAGCTTTTGTAAACATCTCTTCCAAATTTGGTTTGGGCTCTTGGTGATTGGTTGAAGAGGTTGGATCGTTAGGGTTGTGAGGTAGTGGTAGTGAGTATGTGGGTCTTGGGAAGTTTGATTGTCTCTTAGTTGGAATGATTGTGAGGGGAAGTTTTTTGTTTGGGATGTGGGCATGGGTTTGATTATGGTGGTGCTTGGTAATTGAAAGTGTTCCTCCATCCAAAGTTGGGATGACTCATCCATCCTAGGTTATAGGTGTTGGAATAGGGGTCGTGTGGTTGGGAAGGTTGTTAATTCCTCCACGAAAAATTTTGCCTCCTCTACACCCCACACTTAGTGTCGACATAGCCCGATGTATCTCTATACATGCACATATCCTCTATATGGTTACCTCCACCATAAATTCTGCATTGTGCCTCAAACCTTGCGACTTCTCCCTCCTGATGGTCTTAACACAATTCATTATCTCCTAAATCTTTGAATTTAAATCCAGAGTATATTAAGACACTTCATTCACATGAGCTCCTTTTCTCCCTCTAACGGACTTATTTTGAGTGTTGTTGGCTATTAACTCAAAAATATCCCATGTTTCCTTAGCGATCTCATCTCCCATATAACCACCAAACACGGTATCTACAAATGTTTGATTATCCAAAGACAACCGTGCCCATTGCGTGAGGAACATCTTGAACCGTTCTCATGGCTCATGGAAAACCTTCCCATCTAACTGTGCGAATGTGCATATCTTGCTCTGAAGGTCAATGGTCTTCTGAGGTGAATATACTTTGCCATGAATTTGTTATACACCTCATCCTATGTACTTAAGGAGCCCTCTGATAAGTTGATTAATTAAGCTTTTGCTATATCTTTCAAGGTGTAAGGAAAACACCTCATCCTCAATTCATCCTCAGTCAACCCATGTAAGGTAAAAGTTTGGAGCTTTGTATAAAATTCTCAAAAGAAAGATAGAGCATCTTCCGATGCTAGTCCATGGAAAGAAGTGAGCATGTTCAAGTGAACTCCCTTCCACTCGTAATTCCTAACCGCCAGGCTCATCACTATGCAAGACGGAGATACCCCTATAACTGACCTCTGAATATCACGCACAACACCCATAGGGGGATGTCCAATCCCTCATTGAGGTGGAAGAGCTTGTCTCCCATCTGCCCCATTGTCAACATTATGGCCATTGCCACTACCATTCCCATTCTATGTCAACAACCTACACTTAGTTACTTAATTGGATTGAGGTTAATGATGGTGTTCTTGTGCTATATTCAATTAATAGTCCCTTTCGAGATGCTCAAAATCGTGTCCTTAAACCTAGCTAATGTTCTACTTTCGTGTATATTGAACTAGGCAATTGATCACATAAGCATTTCACCGAACACATTAGCGTCAATTGGTATATTTCTATCCAATTGAGTGCTAACACTATTTGACTAGCCTTCTTACCCCTCGGCTTGCACAATTTTGGGATAAGACTACTAAAATTGAATTATACAAAAATTGCAATTAAATGTCCTAAGCTAGCAGTCGATTAATTAAAATCTCAAGCATCACAATCTTAGCCTGTCACTACTATAGATTGTTCACAAGATGTAACTAATTACTTTGCTCTTTCTATCGTAACGCACTATATACATTTCAAGAAATTAATCACAATATGTAGACCCTTTCATTCATCCATAAACACAATCAAATAGACAACATTCAAGAAAAGATTTATCATTTAAGCACAATCCTAAAAAATCCAATAAGAAAACCAAGTATAGAATCTATTTACATCAAGGAAAACCCAACAAAATTTCTAGCCTAGCATGGCTAAAACAAAAAGAAAAGAAAATGACATTAAAGAAGACATGAAACTAAATAAATAAGGAAAGGAAAAACCTTTGAATTCTCTTTTATTCTCTTCTCCAAGTTCCCAGCAAAAACTCCCATCAAAACACTAAGACAACCCCTTTTATAGCCTCTCTTTGGTATCCCCTGAAATTTCTAAAATTCCACCACTTATACCAGCCATTTCAATATCATTTTGGACCATTTTAATGAGTCACGAATGAGGAATTTCATCCCCTAAACATGACTCAGGTTAGTCACTTTCATGACATCTATTCTGCCTTGATTTTGAGCCAAAATTCCAAGTCACATTTGGGCAGTGTGAGTGCTCCATTCTGGATCATGATGAGTCACGTTCATGACTCACCTTCTGGAAACATTTGCTACTTTAATGAATGTCACATTTGGCCAAAATCAGCCTCAATTCGTGGTGCAATGATAGTCACGTTCGTGACTCAAATTCAGCTGCAATTTGCTAGCCAAAGAGTGTCACGTTCAAGCCAAATCGGCCCTATTCGTGATGCATTTTGATCACGTTCCTGATCCATCTTCTACCCCACATTTTACGCTGCCAAAGTAGAGTCACAAATGCCAATTTTCATCCCTCAAAGTGATTTCATGTTATCCATGATCGTGACTAAGTTGCTGCCCCAAAATTGCTTGAATAAAAGTATCACGTTTGCTCTTTGTCAAGGTCCATTTGTGATTGTGGTGAGTCACAAACGTGACTAACCTTTTGGACACATTTTGCCACTTAAAAAAAGGATCACAAATTCTACATTTCAGCCTCCAAACGTGGTTCAATGTTGGTCATGTTTGTGGCAAAAAATCAGCTCTAATTTGCTCACTTAAGTGCATCACATTTGCTTCATTTCAAGCTCAATTCGTGGTGCCTTTGAGTCACGAACGTGACTCACTTTTTGGACCAAAATTCCAGCCTTAATGAAGTTTCACGAGTTCCATTTCATGCCCTCAATTTGTGATCCCTTGTTAGTCACGTTCATGACATTTTTTTGGCTAGCAATTCTTCTTCAAATCAAGTCACTAATGGCTTGTTTTCATGTTGCAATTTATGCCTCTTTTTCTCACGAATGTGACCATCAACCTGCCCTCATTTAACCTTAATTTTCATGAGTCTTGTTTGCCCTTTATCCATCCAATTTATGGCTTCAATCCACTCACACTTTTGATATGATTTTGGCCAATTCATCTTTAAGCGTATCTCAATTTTGTTGCTTGCAGGGCCATGATCTTGATGTCCATTTTTGCAAATTCTTTAAACCCCAAACCAAGCTTAAAGACTCATGAATTTTCTCTCCAAAATGCTCCCATGCAATACACCTTCATTTCCATTCCTAGTGCAATTTCTGCATTCTCGAATGCACCTAGATAAAACCATATTTGATCAAAAGATTTTATAATTGCGAGTTTTATCTATAAAAATATAGCAGAAATAATCATGAACTACATGAATAAATGTGTATAAATAGTCCTATATACAAAAACTGTACAGTACAGAAACAAAACACAGAATTCACAGCTGATTTGATATTACTAGATTTGACCAAGTTTGACTTGATATTAGGTATGAATTGGTTAGCTCATCATTGAGCTAAAGTGGATTGTTATACTAAAGAAGTAATAATTGAGCCTAAAGAATAAAATAGCCATATTTTGCAGAAATATAAAGATTGTGCCTAGTTGTTTAATATCAGCTATGCAAGCCTTTAAGTTGATCCAAGAGGGATATGAAGCTTACTTGGCTTATATAGTTGATAGAACAATAACGTATGAAAATGTTTAAGGCATATCAATAGTAGATCAGTTTCCTGACATATTTCTGGAGGACCTCTCAGGATTACCTTCTGATAGAGAGACAAAGTTTACTATTGAGTTTATTCCTAGTACGGTACCTATATCCATACAGTCGTACAGAATGGCACCGTCTAAATTATAAGAATTAAAGAAATAGTTGCAAGAGTTACTTCGTAAGGGATTCATTTGAACTAGAGTTTCACCTTGAGGAGCACCTATATTGTTTGTCAAAAAGAAATATGGAACACTATGATTGTGTATAGATTACAGAAAATTGAATCAAGTAACAGTGAAAAACAAATATCCCTTAACTCGTATAGATGATCTACTTGACCAATTGTATGGTGCCACAGTGTTTTCAAAGATTGACCTAAGATCTGGGTATCATCAATTAAAGATAGTATAGGAAGATATTCCAAAGACTGCTTTTCGAACCCGGTATGGTCATTACGAGTTTTTAGTTATGCCATTTGGTTTAACTAATGCTCCAGTAGCATTTATGGCACTGATGAACAATATATTCCAGTTCGTTCTCAATCAATTTGTGATTGTCTTCATAGATGATATACTGATTTATTCGAGGAACACCGAAGAACATAATGAACATTTGAGACCATTGTTGCAAATACTACGAGAAAAGTAAATGTATGCAAAACTGAACAAGTGTGAGTTTTGGTTGGATCACATAATTTTCTTGGGACACGTGATATCTGGACTGTGACGCCCCAAATCCTCAAAGTTCATTTTATATATAAAGATGGGAAATGCCCTATATTTTTTTTCTTTAAAAGTAATACATTCAATCAGATAAGTTATGTATGAGAGAGAAAATAGAAGAATGGCTTTCGATGCATTAATACAAAACATTTGTTCATCAGAGTTTAAAATGCGGAAACTAAGAAAATCATTTAATATAACAACTTGTAAATCTCGTCTATACTAATATGCGTATAGATACAAAACATGCACAAGTATTCTCAGTATGTAAACCTTTGGAAGCTCGACCTTCAGTATCGCACAGCTAACCTCGCCGATCACATCGTCCCGTCTCTGGTACCTGTTACTCTGCACATAATTAACAGCAAAATAGAAGGTGAGTATTTAGAAATACTCAGTAAGCGATCCTCACTGGCTATT
>CANYCX012853743.1:0-10583 GCA_948193385.1 Breynia disticha f. nivosa
CTGAGGATTATTCCGAGAGAGATCTCGATACCGCTCTGGGACCGATGATATTCTAAGCTGGGCTCGATGTCGTACTGGGTACGATGGCAGTCTGGGACCGAGGGAAAATGAAAAGAAAAAGAAAAGAAAAGAAAAGTGAAAAGAGAGAGATACCTGGGTCTTTTTCATGTGATTGCATCGCATTCATATGCACTCGAGATTGGCATTCATATGTAGCATGTTTTATTTTTGTGTTTTGATATATGAATGCTGAAATGTTGTTAAGTTATGATGTTATATATGGTATTAATCTTTTGCTTAGTGTATGTAAATGGTTAAGTGTTTATGTAAGTATGTTTATATACTTTCTTGATTGATGCAAACTATTACATATTGATATATGAATGTTCATTTATCAAGTTTACATTATATGATGACTCTGAGGTTATGTTCTAAGTTGTAATGTATATCATATGTGCTTATGTTAAGTAAAGATGAAAACTTATGAATAGCTAAGTATATGTGCAAGTATGGTTGCATACTTTGATGAATGAGGCAGATAAGTAAATTATAAATGATTTGAAGTGTAAACATGATTAATTTCATGATTGAAACATGTTGAACATGTGCATAACTTAAAGGAACTTGTTTGCACTAAAATCAGATGAAAACAAATGGAAAATGGCTAAAAACAGACCACGAGCATGCTCTCTTTCTCGTCCGACACGACCTGTGCTTTTTGGAGAATCAGATGTTGAGCACGACCTCATACTCAATTAACACGCCCTCATGCTGAGTTCTGATTGTCCCTGTGCATCATTTTAAATGGCAAATTATGAACAGAATGATTATGTAATTGATCGGAAAGTTGTTTAAACTTAAAACACATGTTAAATGTGTTAAGAAACTTACTGAGTATTGAAAAATACCCACCATTTGTTTAATTGTCTAAATGATGTGCAGGACGCAGATAGCTATCACTGGACCAGAGTTGTCGTGATCTTACTCAAGGGCAAAATTGTCAGAGGTCGAGCTCTATATTTTGAGTGCTTCTATTTTTTTATCTTTGTACATATTTGTACATTATTGTAAATGTTCATATTTTGAGGAGTTTGAAATGTTTTTCCATCTTTACTCTGTTTCTGCTGTTTAAATTTTATTTTATATAAAATGGGCTGAGGTTTTTATATATTATGAACATTCTATTTTCTCTCTCGTCTATTTACTCTTAATTACATTGTTTTTAATGAAAAGGATTGAATTATTAGATAAATTGTTTTAAAATTGAGTTCCATAACAAGGGTCAATAATCTTACGATATATCGGAAATCCTGTTGTGTCATTTTTTCTCGGCTCAAATCTCCGCATTCTTTGGCTGGAATATCGTTCTTGCTGTGGCTGACGGCTCCCAATTCTAAGCTCTCTAGGCTTTTGTTTAAAAATTCTATTTATATCGAACCATAAAATCGGTCCAGTAAGTTGAAAACGGGCTGGAAACCGTTTTATAGGTCATTTGGAGAATTCACTGTGCGCTCGTCCAGGTGAAATGGTTTTGGAAACGGTCTGCCTTGGCCATTTTTCAAACCGTTTTGATTTTTGCAGATGTCTTCCAAGGTCAGTAGCACCCAATGGTTTGGAAACGGTTTGGGCCAAATCATTTGGAAGCCCGTCTCGAGGGTCGAAAAGCTTCTGTTTCCTTTTGCAATTTTATCAATCTAAAACTGCTTGGAAAACGGTAGGGAGGCTATTTCCAAAACTATTTTGTCTTCTCTACTGCACTTTTGTCATTGTTTTGCTCCATTTTGACCCAAATTATGCCTTTTCACGCTCAAAGTTCCACGAGTGACCTAGAGACATGAAAATTACAGAAATTACGCAAGAATAATGCTTAATTGGCTAAAAACCCCCGATAAATGTCATGAAATGGATATGAAATATATGTTTAAAATGACATTTATCACCTAATGTATATAAATACTGACTTTTTCTTATAATTTATTGTGTATTATGATAATTGTTTTTAACATGTTATAGATGTCGAATTGCAAGGATTACGCACAAGGCCAATGGAGCAAAAATGGAAAATTTTGTAAAAGTAAATATGGACTTGTAAAACCCATGCATGGTTTGTAAAGGTTTTAATTTGTTTGCTTCCACATTCTTATATAATATGATTAGTAGATATGAGAATGTTTTGTTTTGATGTCAACATTTTTTTTCTACATTTTAGATTATATAATATTAAAATACCAAAAGTTTATACAGATTTTTCTTAACTAATAATAATTAGAAATAAATAAAAACTAAATTTTAGGTGTCACATAGTAGTTGGCTGGATCTTCTGTGTCCACCAACTCAACAGTGTGTTCTTTTCTAATAAGAAATCCATATCTTATTGGCTCATGATGAACGTATTGGACTGTAACATTCCTATCCTAAAAAATTATTATTAACAAAATAGATTTAGAAATGAAAAATGAACTAAATATAAATTGAATGTATTCTATTCATATTATGTAAGTTATATGAATACAAAATGTATAATCATATGAAATTGAAGTGAACATAAGAATTTTATTAAAAATGGAAAATAGGTTAATTGTAGTTTGATGCATCGAGTGTTTTGCATTACAAGGTGGGTGTGTTGAAGTCAAAAGTCTGAGACACTAGGTGTGTTGCATTACACGGTGGGTGTGTTGAAATCTAAACGTCTTACACAGACTGTGTTTCCATACGACACGGCTGTGTTGCACTGTAAAGCTAGCATAAACCTTAAAAATTAAATTTGGAGGTGGCAAATTTTCATTATAAATACAAAAAGTAGTTGTGATCTTCATTTCATACAATAAATCAGTAGGAAAATCACCAAATAACCATGCAAATCTCTCCCTAAACTAATCTTCATCATCATTGATTATAAGAGTGTAAGAAGGAAGAGAGAATGGAGAAAAAGGAATAAGAGAAATAAAAAGGTAAGTAAATTTTATGAAATTTAAAATTTATACATATGTATGTTTATAGAAGTTTTATGAGAAATTGATATGAGAATTCGATATGAAGGAGGTACTAGATTGAGTAAAAGGAAGAGTAGTGTTTTCATGTATATACTAAGATATAGAGAATTATTTTTTGGTATATAGGATGATTATGTATGCCACAGTGCCAGGATCGGGATCTAGGAGAACTCTTATAGCTAAATAGGTGAGTAATCTAGACTCACTTTTATATATGGTTAAATGTGTGATGATCACCTAAAGAAAATATAACTAAAGGATATGTAAAGTTGATTGTCCGTGATTATATGTCAATATTGAGATATATTAGACTGTTACAATTGTTAAAGTGTGTGGGATTATTAATGTGGTCTGAAAAAGTGCACCATTACCACAATACATATAGTTGGAGTGTTTTGTGTGACAGTTTTTATACATGGTTTATATGTTTGAGCTTGAATCAATGCATATATGCTAATCGCAAGAAAGATAAGTTTAGTTGTATAGTAAAATGGAAGTGTATGCATATGTGATGGATATGAAGAATACAAAACCAAATATATGTTTATAATTACTATACAAGTAAATGATCAAATAAAACACAAGATGAATGCTATGAAATTAAAAAATAATACTGATCATAAATTCCTATATACATATGAATGTTTAAATGAAACATATGATATTGAATAAGAGAAGGAGAATGGAGATGCAAAAATATGAAAATGTAGATGATGGTTGGACATGTGTATGGGATAAATGATATGTGTACGAAATGAATGATATTTGTATAGGAAATATGTAGAGGATGGATGGAATTTGTACGAAAAATTGTAGATGACAATTGGAAATAATTGTAGATTATGGATGAAAACAAATTTACATAAGTATACAAATGAATATAAAAGAATGTATAAGAATGATAATAAATGCACAAGTATGTAATAATTGTATATGAAGGCATATGAATATCCATGCTCAAATGAATACAAATGTGTGCATACAACAAAACAACTGTGAAAATGAATGCAAATATACAAATGTACACATGAATGCAAATGTACAAATATGCATATAAATGTAAATGAATAAGAGGATTTATGCGTGTTTATAAACATTATGAAATAAAAATTATGTTGAACTATTATTTGATATGTTGTGTTTAGATGTTAAATAAAGATAAAGATTGTTATGTACATAGGTTGATAGAACGTTGACAAATGTTTATTGTTCATATATTGTCTATAATGGTTATTGAGGATTTGCCTATTATGAAATTTATACTGATTATAATTGATTGAGTACTCAACAAAGGTTGTATTACAAACTGTATACCCTTTTTACAATATTATTTTCATGATTTTCTTGTCCAACACGGGCCGTATAAAGTACCACAAGAAGAGCATGGTCATTTACACAAGGCATGGAACAGACCATGGCCTTAGCTTTATGTGTAAAATTTTTTATAATAGGAATGTTTTATCAACACAGGGATCATGCTAGTCTAACACCGGGTCATGCCCTTGGGACATGTTACACTAACACAAGCCATGTTGACAAATAAAAGGTATATAAATGGTTCGCAAATAATTAATAAGCAAAAGATAAATGGTAAAAAATAAATGAACAGTGAAATTTTAAGAATATAGGTATTATATTATATGATCATTCTGTAGAAAAGGTCAAAATTCAAATAAATATGTTAATCATACATTAAGAAGGTATAATAAGATTAGAGTATTATGCAAACCTTATATATTCTTACGTAGTAAGGGTAATCCCTCTATTTCTTGTGGATTCTCCTCTGCCTCGAATGACTCCTTTTAACTATGAGTGTGTTTCACTTAAAGTTCTTCAAGTTCTACTTTTCTCTCACTGTCTTTCATGAGAATTACTGTTTCCTTTAGAAAACATCTCTAAGATCAACAATTACCTTGTTCTCATTTGGGACGTAAAAAAAGTGTACCATAGTTTCTTTGGGATGGCCAACAAATAAGCCTTTCTTGGTTTTGGAACAAAGCTTGTCCACACATAAAATCTTAACATATAAGTCGCATCCTAAATCATTGAAAAATGCATCTTGGGTTTGTGGTCTATCCATATCTCACATTGTATTTTTTTTCAATTGCATTTGTTGTTTTGTTCAATATGAGCACAGTTGCGCTATGAAATAATTCAGTCATTAATGCATATTGTCACACAATAAACAATATTCAAACACTTTGATAACCAATTTCATATAATTCTACAATATTAACATCCAAAATCATAATTCAACATTATCAATACTAAATCTCAACAATCAATCTGAATTCACAAGATTTAGTAACTAGTAATCACCAATAAGTTATCTAACATTCTATGACCATAAAGTCACTTTAGAATTTGATTCCATGATAACAACTTATCATTCTTTGATGTCATAAACCCATTCTCATAGGAACTGTCGAAGTTCTTAATACTTTAACATTGATATAATTCTTTCATAAATCAATAAGATGCAAGTGAGGCATGTCTCATTCAATTGCATCAAATGATGCCCAACATTTTCAAATGTACCCAATGACACTTGTTACAATAAAATTTGCATTCCTTTGATTCCCATGTATACTCTTGGTACTTGTCATATTTACATTCATTTGAGGGCCAAAATTCAATTGAATATTTGCATCCACTTGATGCCATCATTCCTATGCTTCCATTTGAACCATCTAACAAGACATCTACTTCCTTTTGAAGCCTCCACACGCTTATGCAACATGATGATGTGATAGCTTTAACATACTCAATAAGATACAACCAACATGTTCACATCATAATTAAATTCACACTTTAATTCCAATACATTAATTCATAAAAATTCCCCTAAATTAGTTTCTAACAACAAAATAACTTTCCCATGTTTGTTTTCATATCTTAATCCCTTACTATCAAACAAGCTTTCAACATTTAAGCCACCATACATCAAATAACGCAACCATCCACATACACTACAAGATTCTGCGCATTTGGCATCCTAAATTTAGAGTCCAACTTATTTTGGAATTTAAATGCATTCATTTAGATTCCATGTGGACGTTAAAAATTTAGCATCCATGTGGACTCTAAATTTAGCATCTACGATGTTGTTATGAACAGTGTGGCAGAAAAGTTTGGCGGGAAAAAACCTCGACCCCATGAATATTGATGTAGGAAAATTTCCCGCCACATTTGGCATCCACGCGGAGGTCAAATTGGAGTCCATGTGGACGCTAAATTTTTAGTATCCACATGGGCTCTAATCAATGTGACGGAAATTTTTCTCTCAAAAAATGTGTATAAATACATCGAGAATCCTCTTTCAATTGTGAATCATAAATATTTCCTAAAAATATTGTGATCGATATTGTTGGAGGAAAAAAGGAACGAATACTTTGGTGCATTTGTTCATTGGAAGCTTTAACGGATATAACTGTAAGTTTTAAGTTTATTTTAGTTGTTTTCATGTTGAAATGATATTTTCAGTTACGTTGATATATTTTATAAGTCTTGTGTATACAATAACTTTGAATTTTTTTTTAATTGTTAATGTATAATTAATTTAATTTGTACGCGCATTTATTAATATTAACTATTTAATTAATTAAATATAGTTTTATGTAATTTTTAGGTAAGAAACAATAAAAAGAATATGCGTGAGTGGATGTATATGCGTACTATTGAAGGTTTATTGAACGATGAGTTTATTGCCGAGGTTGAACAATTCATGGAGTTTTGCACGTAACATTCAACGCAATTATTTTGTTACTTTGTCCTCGTAAAAGTGTCAAAATAGAAAATGTTTTAGTCCAGGCAAAACGAAAAAACATATTATTTATCAATGGTTTGTAAGAAATTACTATTAGTGGAATGCATACGAAAAGACAAAAGATGCAATCGATCAGACCATGTCACTATTTATCGAGGGTTTGTAAGCAATCATAACATTTAAATCAAACACATTTTCATCAAATGCTCAAGTAATAGTAACACATATTTTTCTCACGTATATTTAACTTAATCACACACAATGTATACCGAATGTATAACCATGCAAGATGCGATATATCAGACCACAACACTGTGTTGTCTACCATGGAACACTTTCAGTTTTTTGGGTGTACATACCAATGCAGATTATGCCAGTGACTTTGTGTTGATTTTGATTCAACATGTGGTGCCGTGGAAAGTTCCAAAGTGCCCATGTTTTGAATCTTTGGGAATTTTTTCACTAATACGGGGCTCTTAGAAACTACCATGTGCTCATATTGTATGTCTGTGACTATTCGTGAGGTAATATGACCACCATTTTTTTTAACACGGGATGTGTTGTTTTGAATTTTAATTTTTTATGTAATCTTTCACATAAATCTCCACAATTATCTCTCTTTAACACAGAATAAACACCTACAATCAGAAATTAAGCTTAATTATTATGATTTTCCTCAATGCATGTCATTACTATACAATGTATTACTTAATCAAAAAAATCAAAATCCAAAAAAAAACCAAAAAGAAGTCAAACAAAACAAGCAAAGAAGAAATGAAAAAAAATCACAAAAACAAAATATAAAAATTAGGTTGCCTCATAAAAGCTGTTTAGTATGTAGTCCATAGCTAGACTTGTAAAAATGATCATGGATCAATCACTTGAAGAGAGGAACTCTCAAGATTTACCTCTCCTCCTAAATAAATATTGAATCTTTGACCATTTATCATAAAATTAAAATTGGATTAATCACTTACCTCATATGCTCGATACGAGGTTACCTTTGTATTTTTAACTTGGCTGCTAGTTTGTGATAATAGGCTAAGATTATTTTTTTTCTTTACACCATACTTGCCTTGCAACATCTCAAGTTGATTGTTGGAGAACTGTGTAGCTCTATTACTAATAATAAGATGGAATGTGTCAAAACTAGTAAATTTTTGTTAAGAAAACGAACAACAACTGGTGAATCATTAGTGGGAGAAGGAATTGCTTTTTCCCGTTTGTACATGTAATCAACACCTACCAAAATATATTTCTTGTCTGTTAATTAAATTCATTAGTTAAGATGTTTAATTCTATCTTTCTATCATAATCTATACACCAAGAAAGAATAAAATTCCATGATTGAATATCTCGATGTTTAAGTTGGCATATGTGGTGCATATGCCTATAGGACCTTTGAAGCAAGAGATTTCATGCTAAACATAAAATGTTCTAAACTTGTTGTCATATTAGTCATATATTAACTATTCTTGTAAACTAATTTGAACGTATACTTAAAAGCTTTTCATTTTCAATCGCACTTTTTGTTAACTATTCAAATCATACCATCATAATTTTTCAAACATTTCTCTATCTTATATAAATAGTTTATAGCTCCATATAATGTCTAACTGGAACACAGATCATGTTAGTCAACACACCCATTGGCTCGGCCTTGTGTTGATCTAATACGCCATGTGTTCTACATAACACAAGTTTGTAACATTTAAGTACAGTTTTTGTACATCTTCTATAACCTGGAATACATATAAAATCAACCTGTAATCAATCCAGACATCAATTCCAATCAAAAACACAATCTCTCACATGTATAAATTCTCTTATTAATAAAAACATGCACCTCAACCTATACTATCATCTAGAATAGCAAACAACAATCATATGTACATATATGCCAAACCAAAATCATTCAACAACAAAAATCTCAACTAAAACTAATATCAGTCATAATAACATAAATTATATCCAATATACACACAACATGCAAATGCCAAAGATATCAACTCCTAGCTATGTCTGTGAGGAGAGAGAATGCTGGGAGTAGTAACTAACCCACTTGTAAAAAATCTTGAAAGCTAAGCTGTCTTAGTACCTGGTCCTGAAAATAAAATATACAATCGCAGTTGGTAAGTTGCGCGCTCAGTGAGTAGTCATATAAATCATAATCATAATAACTTATTAATTCCTTATATAAACAGTAATATCATTTCCTGTAACATATTTCATATTCATATTATCATTTTATATCAAAATTAAGATCGTAATCATATTTCTAATTGTACATGTTGAATACTCGTCATGCAATATCATACATATTTTATCTTATGTCTATAATAATATTCTTCCGTTTACAGTTATATTCTTCCGTCTACAATAATATACTTCAGTCTAGAATGATCGATCATATCACCAATCCACACCATAATCCACCAAACCATAACATATCACGAATATCAACAACACTTGTATATAATTATATATCATGCAATCGTATAATGAATCTACCACATGTTCACATTTCACTTTGTATGAACTTGTTCGCAATTCAATTGTATATACGCATTCGTTTTCATTTTTAACTTATTCCTGTATAATTATATCTATTTCCACTTTTTAACTTTTCTTTGTAATTCATATATATTCATAATCAATCATATACTATCACATATTTAAATTTCATAATAACTCATATTTTAAATGAGTTAGACTACTCACCTGCTAGCTGAAATACTCTGAACGATCTAGTCCTTTCCTGCTCGTCTATTCTGTCATCCTATATAATCATATACAAAACTCTCTGTAAAACTTAATATAATAATATATATCAATATGCATGCTCCTATTTTAATGCTATTAATTTCCTATCTCATCAATTATCAACAATTCCTAACTTTTAGACTTTCACAGTAATTTTATATATAAACTTCATAAATTAGTACTTTATATTTGAGAGTTTCCTCTCTCAGCTATGCTAGTTGAATCCCAGCTCCATTTACAATTAATTCGATATTTTATACTCAATTCCTAGCTCAAACTGCCTATTTCTCTTTTTCTCCATTTCTCTCTCGCTCTGCTCTCTGTTTCTTTTCTTCTTTCCTTCTATTTTCTATTCGAAAACATCTAATACATCAATCTGAGGCTCAGCACGACCGTGTGATGCCTCCAACACGCCCATGCTACATTCATTTTTCCATGTCCTGTTTTGATTTCCAACATTTCAGCATTTTTAACAACTCAGCACAACCCGTCACTACAAAAAATCGCGCATTTAGCGTCCAAAATTTTGGACGCTAATGCAAAAATCTGGACGCTAAGTGAAATTAGCGTCCAATTTTTGGACGCTAAATTTGGACGCGAAAACGCTTGACTCTAAAATTTTGGCGTCAAAGTGGAGGCAAATTTGGCGTCCACGTGGACGCCAAAATTTCGCGTCCACGTGGACTCCAAAATTTTAGCGTCCACGTGGACGCCAGAATTTGGCGTCCACGTGGACGCCAAAATAAGCCAAAATAAATAAAAAAAATTATTTCAAAATTAAAAGAAATATTATAAAAAATATTATAACAAAATATCATATATAATATCCGAAATTTTCTAATGTGCGTACAAAATATAATATATAGTATCCGATATTGTTTAATATTCGTACAAAATAAAACAAAATAGACAATACATAAATCCTACGAAGGAGGTGGCTGATCAGACGTGGGACCATCGGGATCAAAGTGTGAACGCGAGAAGTACCTCTCCATCTGTCGCTGCATCTCCTCGAATCGTCGGTTGTTCTCTTGTTGGTGGCGCTCTAACATCTCTTCGTG
>CANYCX012854620.1:0-19430 GCA_948193385.1 Breynia disticha f. nivosa
CTCGAATGGCTTACTTCCAAACTGCACTTGGCTCTGAACCATGTGGATAATCTGTGGTTTGATTTCGTAATTATTGGCAGCTATCCTAGGTCTAGTGATAGCCTGACCCATCCCATAAATGGGTGGTCTGGCATAATCCATGATAGTGCTTGGCTGGGGTAAATGGGCTCCTGGTGGTCCTGGATTGTCCGCCATAGCTGTACCTCGATCACTCTGATGGGTGGTGCTCCTGAAGTAGAACTGGTGGATGAGTCCAGTAGAATCTGCACTGGTCTACTACTGGTAGTGCCTTGTCATGACTGCTTCGTCTTGCTTCTTGTACGAGTGTGCATGCACTGCGACAAGAGAACTAAGAGAAAGCGGACCCTAAGCTACTAGCGATAACAAACTAGGCAGGAAAAACTAACTGAAAGAAAATAAGACTAAAATAAGAGAAAAATCAAAGACAAATGTATACAGGAAAAAGAAAATAAAAATAGCAACAAACCAAATCATGCATCAACATAAAAAAACAAGAATAAATCAACAAGCAGTCACAAGAACAATAAAAGCATAATCAATCAATCAAAACAAGCAAAAGCAACAATTAAAACAAACTGCAAAAATATGAAAAGCAATAAGACACATGCAAAAAAAAAGAAAGCAAACAAAAATCAACAATTCAGCACAAAATCAACAAAATATAAAAAGAAATAAAAGCAAGCAAAAACATGCAAAGAGCATAGAAATAAAAGACTGGTCCCTCTACCCTCACACTCGGACACTACAACTAATAGTTAACTAACCACGGCAACAGCGCCAAAAACATGACGCGTCCTAAAACTAACTGACACGAATTACGCAAGCGGACGATCAAGTAGTATAGGGGAGTAAAACTCAACCCAAATTAGCGTACCCTAGGGAAAGCTTGAAACTAAAGTCGTACGCGTCTCTGTCATTTAATAGAATGTCCAATCAAGCCAAATTTTAGTAAATTAACCTAAATCAATCTAAATGGTAGGAAACATAAATGCAAGAAACTAAATGAAGAAGAAATTAAACATTGCATTAAAATATAAATGTGCAGGAAGTATAACAAACATGAATCTGAAGCATCAGAACACAAATTCAACAACAAAAACATAAAACCCAATTAGAATCAACATTAAAACAACAACTAAATAACATCAAAACAATAAAATGCAAGAAAACTTAAGGGAAACAACTGGAAGTCTAAAGGGAAGCTGTAAATGTGACTAGAAAGCAAAAACCTAAATGAAACCTGCAAGGAAAAAGTAAATCAACATCATAAATCATAAATGACAGAAACTTAAATGGAAGAAAAGTAAAGGCTTGTTGAAAATGTAAACCAATGCAAAGAAACATAAATTTGTGCAAGGAAAAGTGAATCTATGCTAAAGAAAGCATGTAAATGGCATGGGAAATGTAAATGACTACAAAAACTAAATCCTAAAACTAAGCTACAGGTCTTCTAACATCTGACCATTAACAAATGAGCCCCTGATTGCATTTTATCGTGAAGAAAACGACTGTTCGATTGATGGCACGACCCATGCCATTGGCACGCCTCATGTACCACACAAAATCAGAATGGCACGAGGCCGGCAAGAGTAACCACGATTGGTGCCAATTTTAATTACAGCACGAGGTCATGCTCGTGGCACCAGATCGTGCCACTGCTAATTGGGCCCAAATCTCTCTCTAATCCGTCTCATCCTGCCCGCTAAATAATCTCCTATCACAAGCAATATTAACGATCGTCTAAAAAGTCAAGATCATGTAAAAACAGACGACAATTAATAAGAATGTGAGCTATTCTACGTGTAAATCACATTTTAAACAAAAATTGATTTTTCTTTTAAAAACAGTTCAAAGTGTGATTTTTAGGAGGATTTGAGAACATATGCGCGCGTAATACTTCAGAAAAATATGAGAAAATGCACTCATATTACACGCGCTTCACTTATCCAACGTATCATCCTATCGGATAGCTAAGAAATGAGCCGATTTCGTCAGTCTGTCAACTATCACCCAAATCGCATCGTGACGTCTAAACGTTCTTGATAAGCCTATAATGAAATCCATGTTGATCTTCTCCCATTTCCACTATGGAATCTCAAGTGGTCTCAGTTTCCCGGCTGGGTGTGATGTTTTACCTTAAGTTGTTGACAGAGTAGACATCTCGCAACAAACTCATCTATATCTCTCTTCATATGTACCCACCAGTACAACTCTCTCATATCCCGATACATCTTAGTACTATCAGGATGAACTGATAAAGGTGAAGAATGAGCCTCTGTCATCAGCTCGTTCTTCAACTCTGAAATATCCAGAACACATAATCTATCTCGATAGTATAATACACAATTATCATCAAGTCAGTGTAAAGTAGGCACCTTTCCTCATTCCACTTTCTTCTTTATCTGCATCAAATGCTCATCCTCAATCTGACGCGATGCAATCAACTCCCTCATCTGAGATCAAACTCTAATATTGGCTAACATCTGATCCTGAATAAAATCCAACTGTACCCATAACTCTCTCAGAGCAAATAAAGTCTTGGCTTTATATGTAACTGAATCATCATCCTCTTTCTCCTTTCTACTTAAAGCATCAGCAACCACATTCACCTTCTTAGGATGATACTCAATAGTGCAGTCATAATCTTTCAACAATTCTATCCAACATCGTTGCCTAAGGTTTAGCTCTCTCTAAGTCGTAATATACTTGAGACTCTTATGATCAATGAAAATCTAAAAAGTCTCACCGTATAGATAATTTCGCCAAACCTTAAGAGCATGAATGATCGCAGCTGACTCCAAATCATGTGTCGGATAGTTAACCTCATGTGGTCTCAACTGACGTGAAGTATATGCAATAACTCTGTCGTGTTGCATCAATACTCCACCTAACCCAACTCCAGAAGCATCTATATATACAACAAAACCATCTCCCTGACTAGGTAATATAAGAATTGGAGCTTCCACTAACATTTTCTTTAACTCTCAAAAGCTTTCTTCACACTTATCATTCTAAATAAACAAAGTATGCTTTTTCAAAAAAGAATTTATTGGTCTAGCTATCCTAAAAAAATCCTCGATAAATCTGTGATAGTAACCCGCGAGACCCAGAAAACTTCGTACCTCAGACACATTTTTAGGAGCTTCCCACTCCTGAATTGCCTTTATCTTACTATGATCAGGTTTCACTCCTGCTGAGATCACATGTCCTAGAAAGATAACCCCTGACATTCAGTACTCACATTTGCAAAATTTAGCATATAGCTTTTTTTCTTTCAGCAACTCTAACACAATCCGAAGATGTCTCTGATGCTCCTCTTTATCCCTCGCATACACCAACACATCATCAATGAATATAACCACAAACTAATCTAAATAAGGCTAAAATACCTTATTCATCAAAGCCATAAACACAGCTAGTGCATTTTTCAACCTAAATGGCATCACAGTGAACTCAAATGCCCGTATCGAGTCCTAAAAGTTGTCTTCGCAATCGAACCCTCATCAACTCTCAGCTACCAATAACCCGATCTCAGATCAATTTTTAAAAACACTGTAGCTCCCTGCAGCTAATCAATCAGGTCATCTATTTGTCGCAACGGACACTTATTCTTGACTATCACCTTGTTCAGTTGACGATAGTCGATACATAATCGCAAACTACCGTCTTTCTTTTGCACAAATAACATTGGTGCTTCCCAAGGTGATACGTTCGGTCCTATGAACCCTTTCTTTAGCATCTCCTCTAGCTGTCATTTTAACTCTTGTAACTCAACAGCAGTCATCCTATATGGTGCAATAGATATCGGAGCTGCTCCCGGAATAGTCTCTATCCTGAAGTCTACCTCTCGCTGCGGTGGTAATCCCGGTAACTCTTCAGGAAATACCTCAGGATACTCACATACTATCTCCACATCTCACACCTCTAACTTCAGTTGATTCATATCGATTACTAAAGCTAAATAAGCATCACACCTCTCTCGAATCAACCTCGCAGCTAAAACTGTCGAAATCAAACAGGAAGGAATAACCTTCCTCTCACCAACTAATAACACTCGTCTCTCTTCATCTACCTCAATCACAACTTCCTTCAAATAACAATCGACCATACCCTGATTTCTAGATAACCAATTCATCCCTAAAATAATCTCAAACTTGTCCATCCTCAAAACAATCAAATCAGCTAGATAAGTCGACTTGCCAATACGCAACTCACAATGCTGCAGAATATGTCTAACTATCATTATACCTTTTGCTGGCATCAAAATAGCAATTGTATAACCTAGACGCTCTATACTACCACCAATATGATCTACCACCAACTCACTCATAAAAGAACATGTAAAACCAGGATCAATCAGTACTAAGGTAGTATATGTAAAAATAAAAATAGTATCAGTGATCACGTATAGATCCTTTGCAGCCTTATCTTTGGTCATAGCAAAAACTTGAGTCTGTGGTGGTGATCTTGACTGTGCGACTGCCACGCTGGATCTACTGGCTCCACCTGACCTAACTGCTCCACCTCTGGAGGCTACTCCTCCCCTAGAAGTAGACTCTAAACCTCGTCCACCTCTACCTCTACTAGTTTCTGTCAAGGCTGTAGTACAAACATCACCCACACTGCTCTATCTAGACCCAACTAGATAATGGCAAAATGACCTGGCTATTGGTAATTATAACACAATAATCTTGTATCCCAGCAGGTATAGGTACATGTACCTCTGCCCTGATAAGTAGGAGGTCTGGTGGAATAACTCCTCCAACCTCCTGCTCTGCTTCTAGACTATCGAACACCCCATCTGCACCTCTAGAACCTATGGTATCTAATCTCTGGCGTCCTTCAGCTGAACTAGACCCAAAAACCTTCTATCGCTTTCCTTCTCATTTACCCTCCTCAGCTAGTAACTCCTCTGCCCGTATAGTTGTCTCAAGCAGAGTCTCGTAGGTAGGTTGCTTCATAGCAATCCTGGTACGAATGTTGAACCTCAAACCCCGCTCGAATCTATCTCTCCTCTGCTGGTCAGTTGTTACATCCTCCGTAGCATAATGAGATAACCTAGTGAACTTTGCCTCATACTCTGTCACTGTCATCTCCTTTTTCTTCAACTCCAGAAATTCTATTTTTTTCTTCGTCTGGTATAGCAGAGGAGTATACTTCTCAGCAAACTTTCTCAAGAAATCATCTTAGGTCAATGTCAGAGGATCATTCTAGCTGTTTGGAATTGACTCCCATCAATTCCAAGCTTTTTTCTCTAATAGAGATGTCGTATACCTTAATTTTTGCTCAGGGCTACACCTCATACGCGTAAGAATACGCTCTGTATGCCTCAGCCAGTCGTCTGCTTCTGATGGATCGGTCGTGCCCTCAAATGTTTTTGCTCTCTGCTTCCTGACCTCTCCAAAATTCTTATCAATACTGAGAGTCTGCTGACTCACTATAACTCTTGGATCCTGCATCATTTTTTGTATCATCTCCCAGAATGGAGCACATGCAGGATCGTACGGAGGTATAGGCATAGCAGGCTGTGCAGCAGGCTATGCAGTCTGCTCAGGAGGTGCTAGGGCTGACCCTTATCCCTCAACTAACTCTCTAGACTCAGCAGTGTGATCATGTGATACATCGTCAATAGGCTCCATCTGTTATGAAAACAACAAGTTCAAATTCATTTAGCTTCCAAAACATGATGCACAAGACAATTTTGGCACAATCCGTAGAGAATTTAATCCTTTCTCTGATACCACTAAATGTGGAACTCAATTTTTAAAACATTTTATCCAATTACTTTAATCCTTTCTTTAAAACAATACAATTTTAAATATATATAGAGGAGAGAGAAAGTAAAATGCTCATAATAGATAAAACTCGACCTAATACATATAAAGCAAAATTTATACAACGAAAGCAAAGGTTTAGGTTTGAAAATCGTCTCAAATCTCCAATGTATGAACATTTACATAATTACACAAATATGTACAATAACAAAACTGCAAACACTCAAAATGGATCTCGACCTCTGATTATATCGCTCTGAAAATATGATCATTGAAACTCTGGTCTAAAAACAGCTATCTGCGTCCTGCACATCATTTAAACATTCAAACAAATGGTGAGTATTTCTCAATACTTAGTAAGTTTCTTAACACATTTAACATGTATTTTAAGTTTATACAACTTCCCAAACAATTATATAATCATTCTACTCGTAAATTTCCATTTTAAATGATGTGCAGGGAAAATCAGCAACCCAACACGAGGGCGTGCTGAGACAGTACGAGTTTGTGATCTTTTCTCTAAATCTCCAGTAGGCACGGGTCATGCCATACAAGCATGGGGTCGTGGTCGTGTTCTATTTTACAGCATTTAACCTCTATTTTCTTCTGATTTCAATAGCAAACAACTTCTTTAAATCTTGTACATGTCCAACATGTTTCATATATTTAATTAACAACTTCTATCCATCAAAACACTCATTATACAACTTGTTTGCATCATAAGCATATTGAGCTTATAAACTAAAAACACATGCATATGTTTATTCACATTTCATTATTCATTAAGTGTTTTGATTATCATATGTTTCCAAAGTAAAAGATGTACCATATCAATAGTATAATACATATGAAACTTACACAAAGCATCATATTCAAATTAAAGCATATACCACATATATACTCAATATAAACTATACACTTTTCATTCAAAATACAACTCTCAATATCTATTATTTAAGCATTCACAAATCAAATAACAATGCAACAACAATGCTAATCATGAATGCTTAATCAAATGCATATGAATGACAATGCAATCACATGTGAAAATGCCCCGAGGTATTCCTTTCTTTATTTTTCTTTTTATTTTTCCTTGGTCCCAAACTGACATTGAGATCTTTCTCAGAATAATACTCAGGCCCAGTCTAGGATATCAATCTCAGTGTCACACAATGAATGCAACACAATGAATGATCAATGCATTCATATCTCATAATCTCAATCAAGTATGCTCAATAAGCAATCCAATGCTTTCCATAATTAATAAGCAATCATATGTTTTAAATTAACATAATATCAACTTTAAATCAACATAATGTTAAAAGAGCATACTTTCATAATTCATAACTCATATGAATAATCAAGCATATAACCTCATCATCAATAACAATATCACTCTCAAAACATTCTCATATCATTCAATTCAATTAATGACTATCATTTAGGCATCAATTATTCATAAGCACAACATATACATGAGCATAGATACTAAAATACAATTAAGTAAGCATAAAATACTTATAATCACTCAATTATGTTCCTAAGAACATATTTACACCCAAATCATACATATTTAGCTTAATTTACATTCCAAGAATTATATATACAAGATTAGTAAGTGTAAGAACACTTACCTCGACTATTTTACGAAGTCAGCATCGGGCTCAACTTCGATCCAATCGTCGTACAGATCCTCCTATACGAAATTAATCGCATAAATGGTGTTAATTATTCATATTTTCACCAATTCTATAATTAGCATCACCATAACATCACTGTAACTTCATTTCTAAACATTTCAGTAACCTTTCCAATAACCTAAGCTAACCATATATACATATATATGCTTAGGAGGCTTACCTAAAATTGATTTCCATAAGTTTTTAAACAAAAAAAGATGTTTTTCCTTGCTCTTTCACCTTCTTCAGCTGATCTAGGGTTTCTCCTACTAGCTTGCTCGAGTTTGTTCTGTTTTGAGAATGAAAAATGAATGAAACAGTGGCATATATATATTCAGACCATTAGGCTCGGCCTGAGGCACATCCCGTGCCCAGGTTGCTTTGATTTGTTTTTTTCTCATTTTAATTTTCCAAAAATTCTGAAAAAAAAAACTGGAAAACAAGATGAGCACGAGGGCGTGCTAACTTGGCACGAGGTCGTGCTCAAGTTCTGTTCTGTAGAATTTTTTTATTTTCCTTCCAATTCGATTCTGTTTTAATCTATTTTTCATATATATTATTTCTAACAAATTTTAGGGTGTTACACAGCAATCTTTTCTTTAGGTTTCTTATTTACCCAGAACATGGCCTTTACCATTTCAATTAGTACTAACACAACAACATACACATATTCTTACACATAGCACATTATCAAACCAAGGCATAGAACATATAGAACATAGCATTTGTATCACACCAACTCAACTTCACACAGCATTAACTACATAGCAAGATCATCCATATAGTAACATTATGACACAGCAGCACACAGGAACATCAACTTATAACAACTCATTCCATCGTATTATGCTCATATGAATGAATTTAATGAACGACATGCAATGTCAATGCAATCACACAGTATGTCATGACCCAGGTTTTCTTATTTTCCTCTATAGCACATGGTAGAGGAATCCTCATTAGCACACAGCAGAGGATGGCACACTACCTATAAAAAGTGAGCACACAGCTCGTAAGGATAGTACATAGCACATCCAACTCATACACAGCTCGTGTCACACAAATGTTATGCAACACTTGAATGTATATGAGACATTCACAAGATAATCATACCATTAGCACATAACATTACCCACATAGTAAGCACATAGCAAACCACATAACATTCTTCACTCATGATTTTCAATTCACGCCCTTCACAAAGTATTTAGTTCAAAAGCACATATCATATGAACAATCATAGGCATATATTTCACAAAGCATATAGATCATAAGCCACAAAGGCACAAATCACAATCACATAACAACCATATGATCATAAGATCATCACACTTAGTTCACTCAGTACATTTGGCAACCAAGTCCCTTAGGACACATTTTTATTATCATTTAAACTCAATTGCATCATAAATAAGTATGAATTAATTATACAGATGCAAAATGTAAGTGTAAGAGCATTTACCTTGAAATACGTGCAAAGTCGGCTCCGTGCTCAACTTCGATCCAAAGCTCGTATAGTTCCTATTATACAAAATTAAACATGTAAAGGTTGTTAATTACTTGGTTTCTTAACTAATTTTGCCAATGGAATCATCACATACAACCTTTAACTAAAATCCTCAAGTTCTCACAAACTTCAAAACTAACCAAAATTCTCATGATTCAATTGATCTAAACCATTCACATGATGTAAACTAACCCTAAGTCAATTAACTTACACGGTTTCATCAGCAAATTTAGTTCATAATCATCAAGTAAGAAATTCACTAAAGCATAGAACTCAAATATATGCTCAAGTTAGGGGTGCATATGGTTCAGTTCGGGTCGGTTTTTTCATCAAACTGCCAACCGAACCGATGAGTTTGGTTTTTCTTTTATGAAATCTATAATTGAATCGTCTTTTGGATAAACCGTTCGGTTCGGTTAACCATCGGATCGGTTCAGTTTGGTTCGGTTTAATCGGTTTTCTTATAAATTCACTAAAATAATTTATTTAGACTTTTTATTCATTAAATCTAACATACTATAGTTGTTACAAAATGACTTATATATATTGTATCTAAGTTTTGTTTGGGCTTAATATATATATATATTTATTTATTTATTTATTTCGGTTCGATTTGGATCGGTTTGGTTTTTCAATTTGCCAAACCGTAACCGAACCGTTCAAATTAGTTTTTTAAATCTTATATCTATATCCATCCATTTAACTTCGGTTTTAATATCGGTTCGGTTACAATCAGTTCGGTTCGGTCGGTTTTTTGTTCACCCCTAGCTCAAGTTCATGCTCTTAAACTTACCTTGATTTGATTTCCTCTAGCAAGAATTGTTGTTTCTTCTTGCTGAACACTTCCCTCAATTGATTTTAGGGTTTCCTCCTGCTTCTCCTCACGTTTTTGTCTAAAATTCAAATGGAACATTGAGAAGCAGTCTGTCGTACATAAACAGCCCAGTTGACACAACCTTGGGCACGGTCATGCTCCAAGTCGTGTCGTGCTTTTTTTGGCACGAGTTCCAGTTTGATCATGTATGATATTACCGTGAATAAATTTCTAAAAACATGTGCATGCCTTCAGCACGAGGTTGTGCTATTTCTCAGGTATGAGCACGATGTCATTCTATTCAAAAGACATGAGCATGAGGTCGTGCTCAGCCCGTGTTCATTGTTGTTTTCTCCATTTTTTTCCAATTTTCTTTCTAGTTCAATTCTGTTTTAATCTATTTTCCAAATAGATTAATTCTACAATTTTCAGGACGTTACATTTTAACCCTATAGATTCCCTATCTTATCAATTATTTGAAATTTCTAACGTTTAAACTAAATTCACAATTAATTTGATAAACATATAAACAGTGTAATTAACTCTAAGAAATTTTTGTAAAAACTTACCAATCAGTATCTTGTTTGATACTATGATCGTTTACCAGCAATGTTATCTATAATGATTTTCTTTCCTATATTGTCATATTATATATAAATAAAATTTAGCAAGATTCTCCACAAAATAATTCTAATTTAATACACAATCCAAATTTAGAAACATAAAAACCTCTAACAAAACCTCCATTCTCAAACCAAATTAATCTAGAAACAACAACATTCATCATCAAAATTATATTTAATTTTTTTCATGATATTTTTTATAGTTTTTTTAAAAATTGTCACATTGAGTCAACTTATTGTCGATTTGTAGATTTATTTCAACTTATGCATATTTAATTTTTTTCATAATATTTTTCACTAAAAAATATATAAAATACAGGAATAGTTTTCTTTGTGTCTCTATTTACATACTTTTTAGTTTGTCAACTTTTAGTTCCCTTATTGTTAAGCTCCAGCAAATAATCAAAGTCACAGAAAGTCATCAAAATCATATTTAATTTTTTTTCATAATATTTTTTATATTTTTCTATAAGTTGTCACATTGAGGTCAATTTATTGTCAATTTGTAGTTTTATTCAACTGTTGCATATTTAATTTTTTCATAATATTTTTTGTAAAAAATACAAAATACAGGAATTATTTTTTCTGTGTCTCTATTTACATTCTTTTTAGTTTGTCAACTTCTAGTCTAATTATTGTTAAGTTGTAGTAGATAATCAAAGTTGGCAGAAAGTTAACAAAAAATTTAAAATAATTTAAACGTGTCTCTATTTACATACTTTTTAGTTTTTCAACTTCTAGTCCAATTATTGTTAAGTTGTAGATAATCAAAGTTGGCAGAAAGTTGACAAAAAATTTAAAAGAATTTAAACAATAAAACCCTAATTCTTATATCAGTGGCACGAACACCAAGTTGAGCACACAAACAAAAAATGGGAACAAATTAACAAAAAATTTGACAAACAAAAGACAAAGAATTAACAAATCATTTTCTTCCTCGCTTTCACAGAATCGTAAGGGCGTTAAACATAATCATTCGAAAGTACCACCTGTGACCCCTAATTTCGACTACCACTTATTTTCGTTTATACTGTACTTTGCTCAAATGGTACTCGAACTTGGACATCATATTTTGTTTTTGAAAAATACAATTCAGAAATAACAATATTATAAAAGTAAGGGTCCTCTTTTGCACTTGAAATTATAGAATGTACATTTCATTGCTTTGCATAAAACTGTATAGAGTAGCAAGCGGGGATACCCCAAAATCAACCATGTTCACAAAATGCATAGGTTATTAAAGAAAAGAAACCTCAGAGATCCCATTTAAATAATAACCCACCCAAAATAATGGTATGCATTATAATGTTCAGGGTTCAATACAAACAAATGAATGACATGTGATCAAGCGACCCTAGTGCACGACCTCACCTTGATTCTTCGATTCTTTGAATACGAGTCAGAGTAAACAAAATAATCAACCACCTTCTCATTGGATCCCCCTCAGATCCCTGCCAATATGGCAGGCATAAAACGTAGTGAATTGCGAAACTCAATAAGTAACACTTACCAAAATGGACAACTTCCCATATACCTTTACATTAACAATTCATCTAACAAACCATCATACATACATTCAAATCATAATCATAGGATAGGATCCATCAATCTCAACAATTTCATTCCTAAACTAGCATGTCCTTATGTTACTTGGTTTTAGTAACCCTTGCAAATATGAGTTCATTTGAACCTACATTCCATTTATCTAATGGCCATTGAGTCAATTAGGTAATGGCCAAAGAATAGAAGAAAATAGAGGTACATTCATGAGGGTACATCCAAGTTAGGACATTTGGAAGGCACTTGAACATAAATGGACACTTTTAAACACACATCATTCAACCACTTATGACATATGGGCAGTCACGTTCGTGATTGACTCAATCACGTTCGTGACTCCTAGTAATTTCCAATTTCCCCCTTCCAACCCTATCCAAGTTACCCTACTAGGCTTAAACTCACCCACATTGCAACACCCAATCATTCCCACACTTAAAACTTTAACAATAGCTACTATTTAACCTTACCTAAGTGATAAAACACACGGGGAACCTCGATTTCACAAAACTCCAACTCCTCACTATACAGGGTCGTCCTTCTCCTAGAAATTTCAAGTCTCTAATCCATGATTAAACACCAAACATGGTTAGCAAAGGGTAGTAGACATCCTAAGCTTTCCAACGAGCCATCATTTGCTCAAATTCGGCTAGGTTGAAAGAGTTATGAGGGTTGGAAATTAGGGTTAAGATGAAAAATAGGAATGGAGAGAAAAGGATGATTTCTTACCTTGATTCAATTCAAGAACTAAGTTTGGAACTCCCTACTTTGTTGATTTCTGGTGAAGGTTTAGGGTGGAAGTGAGCTTTTGACTATGGAAGGAAAGAAGGAGAAGAGAATGGCGTGAATAGTGCAAGGGAGAGAGGGAAGATCGTGTTTTGGTGGGAAAAGAAAAGAGGAGGGAAAGGTTTTTAGGGTTTCCTCTTGGACTTGTCCCACTCACTTCGTAATCCTCTCCCTATTTTGGTCCAAACTATTTCCGGCACTCAATTTTCCAAATTTTATATTTCCTCCCAAAATTCCTAAATTCCCAATTAACTCAAACTCGACCATCTCTTCTTAAATAATTTCTTAAAATTAATTCGCGAAAAATTGCCCCTCATTTTTTCAATACACTTTATTTTAAATTTTTAATTGAATTCAAAATTTGGGGCGTTAGAACTCTACCCCCTTAAGAAAATTTCGTCCTCGAAATTTAAATCGTACCTGATTCTAGAAACAAGTGTGGATAATGCTTGTGCATCTCCTCCTCAACTTCCTAAATAGCTTCCCTTCGGAGAATGGAAACTCCATTTAACTTTAACCATCGAAATTTCCTTGACCATTGGATCTAGGATTTCAACAGGTTCTTCCTTATACGTCATGTCCTCCAAGATTTCCACTTCGGGTTCTTTAAGAACGTGGCTCGGATCTGATCTATTCCGCCTTAACATGCTCCCAAAGAAAACATCATGTAACAGGATAGTTCATCTGGTAGCTTAAGCTGATAGGCTAAGGGTCCTACCCTTTTTACGATCTCATAAGGGCCAATAAATCGAGGACTCAGCTTCCCACTCTTATCGAATCTTAAGACTTCTCTCCAGGGCAACACTTTAAAAAACACCTTCTCACCTACCTCATAGGTGATTTCCTGCTGATGTTTATCAACATAGCTCTTTTGACGATCTTGGGCAGCTTTAATACACTTCTTAATTACATAAACTTTCTCTACGGTTTGCTGAACCAATTATGGGCCTTCAGTTTGCCTCAGTCCTTCGACATCCCAAAATACTGGACTTCTACACTTCCTGCCATATAGAGCTTCGTAAGGTGCCATTCTGATGCTGGAATTATAGTTATTGTTGTATGCAAACTCTATCAATGGCAAGTGTTCTTCCCAGTTGCCTCTGAACTCCAGGATACAAGCTCTCATAATATCCTCCAGGGTTTGTATCGTTCTCTCTAAATGTCCATCTGTCTGGGGGTGAAAGGCAGTACTAAAATTAAGTCTAGTCCACATAGCTTTCTGTAAACTGCCCCAAAAATGTGAAGTAAAATTAGGATTCCGATCAGAAACAATAGAAATCAGTACACCATATAGCCTAACCACCTCTGCCACATACTTATCTACTAGTTTATCCAAGGAATCATCCTGTTTGATAGTCAGAACGTGTGCAGACTTGGTCAACCTATCCACAATTACCCATACTGCATCATGATTCTAAAATATTCTAGGCAATCCAACTACAAAGTCCATGGTTATACGCTCCTATTTCCACTCTGGAACTGCTAAGGAATGAAGCTTCCCAACAAGAGCTTGGTGCTCAGCCTTAATTTACTAACAACTCAAGCACTTAGCAACAAATTCCGCGATCTCTTTCTTCACACTCGGCCACCAATACAGCTGTTTCAAATCCTTATACATCTTGGTGCTGCCTAGGTGCACTAAATATCGAGAGGAATGTGCCTCTCGTATAATTTCCTCCTTAAGCTCCAGAAAATTCGGCACACACAGGCTCTTCCCTAGTGTAGAACTCCCTATTCATCAAGCTTATACGGTGTCTCTCTTCCTCTTTCCACTTTCTTCTTGGCAACTACCAGTTTCTCATCTTCCATTTGTTTCTCCATTATCCGCTTTCGAATTATCGGTCTCACCTATACGTTTGCCAGCAACCCTTCCTCAATCACTAGGAGTTCTAGTCGTAACTCCCTCATCGCAAATAACGACTCCACACTGTAAGAAAATAGCTTTACTCTTCACCTGTGATTTCCTACTCAAAGCATCAGCTGCAACATTAGCTTTTCTGGGATGGTATTCGATCGAGCAATCATAGTCTTTCAGCAGTTCAATCCACCGTCTTTGCCTGAGGTTTAATTCCTTCTGGGTGGTTATGTACTTCAAGCTTTTGTGGTCGGTAAAGATCTTGAAGGTTTTTCCGTAAAGATAATGCCTCCAAGTCTTTAAAGCATGAATTATCGTCGCAATTTCTAAATCGTGTGTCAGATAATTGAGTTCACGCGACCTTAACTGTCTTGAATTATACGTTATCGCCTTTCCATTTTGCATCAACACACCACCTAGTCCCATCCCAGAAGCATCAGTGTATACAACATACTCTTCGTCCTCTCACGGCAGAGTCAAAACAGGCACTTTAGTCAGTCTCTTCTTAATCTCTTCAAAACTCTCTTGACACTTCTCACTCCAATCGAACTTCGCATTCTTCTTAAGCAAGCTAGTGAGAGGTCGCGCGAGTATTGAGAAATCTCGTATGAACCTCCGGTAATACCCTGCTAAACCTAGGAAACTCTGAATTTCTGTCACATTCTTTGGAGCTTTCCACTCTTCTACTGCCTTAATCTTCGATGGATCCGGTTGAACGCCGTGTCTAGAGTTCACATGACCCAAAAATGCAACCTCTTCCAGCCAAAACTCGCACTTCAAAAACTTTGCATACATCTGCTTGTCTCTCAGCAGCTGCAAAGCCACTCTTAGATGCTCCTCGTGTTCATCTCTGCTCTTCGAATAGATGAGGATGTCATTTATGAAAACCACCAAAAATGTGTCCAGATAGGGTTGAAAAATCTTATTCATTAGGGCCATAAACACTGTTAGAGCGTTTGTCAACCCAAATGGCATCATTGTGAATTCAAAGAAGCCATATCTGGTTCTGAACGTTGTCCTAGGTACTGACTTCTCCTCCACTCTCAATTACCAGTACCCCGACCTTAGGTTGATTTTAGAGAAAACTTATGCGCCCTTCAACTGATCCAAAAGATCGTCAATTCAACGTAACAGATATTTGTTCTTTATCGTTACCTGATTCAGTTGACGGTAGTCAATGCACAGCCTCATACTTCTGTACTTTTTCTTTACAAACAACACAGGCGCTCCTCATGGAGAAATACTTAGCCGAATGAACCCCTTATCGAGCAATTCCTTTAACTGCTTCTTTAATTCTTTCAATTCGGCTGGAGCCATTCGATAGGGTGCTATCAATATCGGAGCCATTCCGAGTACGGTCTCTATTTTAAAATCTACCTCTCTATTAGAAGGCATTCCAGGAAGATCCTCCAAAAAAACATTCGGGTATTCACGTACCACTGGGACTTCTGACACTCCCACACCAGGCATCGTAGTGTCTACCACACTAGCCAAATACGCCTCACACCCTTCTTTCATCAAACTCACTGCTTGTACTTCTAATATTAAAAAAAGGGCACCACCCTTTTGTTGCCCACAAACAAAATTCTTTACGTATGTTAATCTCGATAGATACCACCTTCAAAAAGCAGTCCACTACTGCTCTATGTTTGGAAAGCTAGTCCATACCTAGGATCAACTCAAAACCCTCAAAATGGATTAGCACTAAATCCACTTGCAACTCACGATTGCCTACTAATATCGACAAGCTCTCACCGTACTATTTACTCTCATCACTTCTCCAGACGACATTGACACCGTTATGACATAGTCTAAGGTTTCTATTCTCATATTCAATTTCAATGCATGATTAAGATCGATAAATGAGCATGATGCAAAAGAGACAATAAGCATGTATGTGGGAATGCTCGAAATATAAATAGTACCCAAAATGACATTCGAGTCATCCACCGCATCCCCTCCAGCTATGGCATAGACTCTGACCTGAGGTGCTGCTGGTGCTGGTGGCTAATTAGTATAAGGACCTGTGGAGTCTGATCCAGTCCTCCCACTGGCACTGGTCTGATTATCCCCAACACTGCTCTGTGAGCATTGAGCCTTAGTCTCATCATACCTCTTCTTATAACAGTCTTTCTCCATATGTCCTTTCTTCTAGCAGTAATAGCACACTATGTCTGTTCGCTTCCTGCCATCGAACCCACTCCTCTCACTGGGCATGGGGAAAGGGTTCCTTACCGATCCAATTCCTTTCCCACTAAACTTCTTAGATCTTTTGGTCATCCTGGACCCATAAGAGCTAAAACTCTTCTCCCTGCCAGAGCTTCTCGAATACTTGGCCTTCTTAAAGTCTCGAGGCTCCTCCGCGCCAAGAGCCCTCTCTGTTCGTAATACTGATGTAAGTAGAGCTCAATAAGTAGGGGGTTGTACTGCTAATAAAAGGCTAATCTCCCTCCTCAACCCCATCTCGAATTAGTCTCTCTTAGCTTTATCTGTCGCCACTTCCTCTGGCGCATATCTCGAGAGACGTGTGAACTTGACATACTCCGCCACGGAGAGATCCCCTTGCTCGAGCCTAAGAAATTCCGTTTTCTTTTCTCTCATGTACACCAGTGGGGTGTACTTTTTGGTAAACACTTTTTAGAACTCCTCCCAATTCATGGTGATAGGTTCGTTCAGGTTCTCGGGAACCATCTCCCATCAGTTTATCGCTTCCCCTTCCAGCAAGGAGGTAGCATATTGAACTTTCTGCACAAAGGTGCAATTCATCCTCCTCAGAACCCTCTCTGTGTCCCTCATCCAATCTTAGGTGATAGAGGGATCAGTAGTGCCGGAGAAAGGCTTTCTTCCTAGTTTTCTAATCTGCTCATAATTGCGATCAATCTCCAACCTCTAGGCTCCAGAGAGTTGATCTCTCACAGCTATGCCTATTAAATCTAGCAACTATTGTACAGCCGGATGATGAGCTTGAGCCTGAGGGTTAAAAGGGTTTTGCTTGCTTGCATTAGGGGTATTTGCATTCCACTGAACCGACTCTAAAGAACTGGCGGCCTCACGTGCACTATCACTATGCCCCTCTTCCATTTCTAAAACATGAAGAATGAAAAGGGACTTTATTTATAGACAACATGATAAAACAAAGCATGATGATGAAAACTATGCATTGTTCTCCAGAAAACTTGGCATGCATGCTACCTTTAAAAGAACATTATAGTGCATAATTCATGACTCATACCTACAGAACTGAGGTTTTTAAGAACCCTGCTCTGATACCACTAAATGCGACCCCCAATTTCGACTACCACTTCTTTTCGTTTATACTTTACTTCTCTCAAGTGGTACTCGAATTTGGACATCATATTTTGTTTTTGAAAAATACAATTCAGAAATAACAATATTATAAAAGTAAGGATCTTTTTTCGCACTTGAAATCAACCATGTTTACAAAATGCATAGGTTATTAAAGAAAAGAAACCTCAGAGATCCCATTTTAATAATAACCCACCCAAAATAATGGTATGCACTATAATGTTCAGGGTTCAATACAAACAAATGCATGACATGTGATCAAGCGACCCTAGTGCACGGCCCCACCTTGATTCTTCAATTATTTGAATACGAGTCGGAGCAAGCAAAATAATCAACCACCTTCTCGTCGGATCCCCCCTCAGATCCCTGCCAATATGGCAGGCATAAAACACAGTGAGCTACGAAACTTAATAAGTAACATTTACCGAAATGGACAACTTCCCACATACCTTTACATTAACAATTCATCTAACAAACCATCATACATACATTCAAATCATAATCATAGGATAGGATCCATCAATCTCAACAATTTCATTACTAGCATGTCCTTATGTTACTTGGTTTTAGTACAAATATGAGTTCATTCGAACCTACATTCCATTTATCTAATGGTCATTGAGTCAATTAGGTAATGGCCAAAGAAAAGAAGAAAATATGGGTACATTCATTAAGGTACATCCAAGTTAGGACATTTGGAAGGCACTTGAACATAAATGGACACTTTTAAACACACACCATTCAACCACTTATGACAGATGGGCAGTCACGTTCGTGATTGGCTCAATCACATTCGTGACTCCCAGTAATTTCCACAAAATGTGGGTAGAAGGGCAGTCACAATCGTGACTGGAATGAGTCACAAACGTGACTGCCATTCGGCTGGAGTTTGGCTCGCCCAAGTGAGGAATCACAAACGTGACTCAATGGTCACGAACGTCACTCACATTGGTGTCACGAACGTGACTGAAACAAGAGTCATGAACGTGACCCAATTTTTCAGCAATCTGAGATCCGAAGTATGACCACGAATGTGATTGGACACAATCAAGAACGTGGTTCAATGTTGGCAGCCATCACATTGGCCAGAAGGGCAGTCACGATCGTGACTAGGGGAGTCACGTTCGTGACTGCCCATGGCAGCCCAGGATTCCATTTCAGTAGACCAGTCACGAACGTGTCTAGATACCTGCCCATTCTTAGCATTCCTGCTTATAAATCTCACTGCACATTTAAACCTTTATCAATTCAAAATTCATCAATCAACAACAACATATAAGTTGGCAATTCCCCCATCAAAGACCAATATAACCAAGTCATAAACCCCACACTTCATACCACATTTTGCACTTACCAATTCCATCCCCACAATAATTTAGCATATTGCAACTCCACATACTCATAAGCAAGAGAATTTCAACATTTATAACCTCAAATCTAAACACATTTCACATATTCACAACTAAGCAAGAACATGGCATCAACTTACTTCATAATTACCAAAAGAG
>CANYCX012854915.1:0-21471 GCA_948193385.1 Breynia disticha f. nivosa
ATTATTATTGAGAGCCAGGTCTTCAAGGAAACGAAGTCTATGTTATCGTTTTTTCTGAAAATCAAATAGAGGCAATGTGGTTTTTTTTGAATTATTAAAGATATTTCTTAATTTATGTATATATTTTTATAACTATACTTAAAATAAAACGGAGTGTGTATCTTATAACATTAAATAGATGTGGAGGTGTAGGTTTAGCCATTTATTTATTATTTGAGAAAGAAAAATCCATTTACATATGCAAATGAAATTAATTTAATTAATAATAAAAGAAAAAGGCTAATATAAGGCTGTGGCATAAAAAGAATAAAAAGGGGTTAGCATTGAGAGAAGAGGAGGAATCCACGTGGGAAATTTTGGCAAAAAAATATAACTCACCATACAATAAAACTAAAAAAAAACATGTGAATTTAATAAATTTATACAAATTACGTAAAATAAAAATTTCTTTTATTAAATAAATCAGAGATTCAGAATTTTTTTTATTGTATTTAATAATAAAAATTTATTATTTCATTGAGTTCCTTTAAATTCTTTTTTTTCAAAGAGACTCGTAATAAAAGTTGCTAAACATGAGTGATTGTGAATTTGTGTTGGTTATGTTGTATTTATATCGTGTTGTTTTCTGTCAAATATAGATAAATATTATAAAAATTAAATTAGTGTTATTTATTTTATTAATAAATTTGTGCTCACAAATTGTATTATTGTGTGAGAAATTAGCAGTTTTAATTATTTAAATTTTCTTTTAATTGTTTTTCTTCTTTTTCTTTGCATGTCAGACATCTGAATGCCTCTAGATCCATTTATTCTGTTACTAATCACATTTTAACACCAAAAACTCATACTTTTTTTTTCTGATTTGTAATTTCAACAGTTTTTTCTAAAAATTTATAAAAAGTTTAAAATTATTTTTATAAGCTAAAAATTATTGTAATTTTACTAAACAGACTTTAAATTAGGGTCTAGTTATTTAAATTCTAATGGGAAATCAATTAATAATAAAAAAAACAAATAGAATAATGGAATGATACATAGGATCCTTAAGTCCAAGGAAGCAATAACGAGACAGCCGAGATTCGTGCAATGTTTTTTTTGAACCACGAGGTATTTTGGACATTTAATTAATTCTTGTTCGAGTTAGATAAGACCACAAAGACGACAGACTCAAACTCGAAAACTCTTTTAATAATTTCATAGTAAAAATCAGCATTTCTACCTTATTGATTTGTTGGCATTGCAGAGTACTGACCCTTTTTTCAGTTGTTTCCCTCCATTTAAAGTGTGACATAACATGTGGATAAAGACACGATTGATAGTTTCTGATTCGATAACACGATTAATTAATACATAATTAGATACGATACGAATGAGACGAATTCGGTTAAACGCAAGAATTTTAGAAGTTGAAAAGACTGTAAAGATACAAAATCAGTTAAGGAAGACAGAAAAATTACGAGCCTAAATTCACGGAGTATTTTACGAGTTCAACCTATAAGATGATGGTTTTATAGATTTAGATGGTGGCATGGCATGTGAGTTTGTTGAGTACTTCCATCACTACTCGCTTGAATTTGTTCACTAAAATTTTTTGCATGTTCATTTCATCAACCACATAGATTTTATTTTTACTCAATTTGAATAATATTATAATACGATTTATGATTTATTATTACACAAATTTTATACGGATCAATAATATGAATTTATTATTTATAATATTTATATTATTAATAATGATATCTGATAAAAAATAATATGACATAATTATAACATGACAGACACGTATTCAAACACCTCATTAACCACATAGGTTAGATTTTAATTTAGTGGACAACAACTCAATATGTTTAGACATGCATGCACTAGTTTTTTTTGTCTTTCTCAAATTATTTGCAAGAGTTTTCAAGAATGCATAAATTAATCCACAGAATATATCTTAGAAATGGGACCAAAAGTTCAAGCAACAATGCATAATTTAGCTTAAGAATGTCTCAATGAGCATATTTATGAGACCATGAGCTTAAATAATACCCTAATTTACTAATCTCCGGTTGGTTTAGTGGTAAAGGGCACTAGGTTCACTTAAGCAAGGTCTGAGGTTCAAATCCGAGCTCCGCCTTGTGTATGTAAAAATTGAGATTAGGAGAGGCATCTGCGTTCTGCATCCGACAGTCATCGAGAGGGGGAGCATGCTATACTGCTCACATTACACACCCCTTTTAGAAAAAAAAAATAATACCCTAATTTGTATCATAATTATCTGTTGGATAAAAAAAATGTGTACAGTTTAGTTAATGTGCGAATTTGTTTATAATTAAGCATGTTGGGATCGTACCGTACTATTTTTTTATCAAATATTATTATCTGTGACATAAATATTATAAAAGTTAAGCTCGTGTCATTCATATTTTATTATAAACGTTACTTATATATCGTGTTATTATGTCTGAAATTGTCAGTTGAGAGCACTCTTGCTGAAAGAGAAATACATCATAAGCTATCTTCCATAGCTTGCTGCTCATGGCCCTGTATACAAGCTCATCCACCATCAAATCTTCCATGTTTTTCCAACCAGAGATCACTTTATGCTGTTCCACTACCAGCAGCGATGACAATTCGGATTGATGTATCGAATTATGTTAGTGTTTTTATATCAAATATCATTATTTATGACATAAATATTACAAAAATTAAACTCATGTCATTCATATCGCTTCTAATTATATACTCTTTATGCAGCCTTCGTCAAATGCTTGTTCTCCCACCAACTGCAACCATTCCTTATTGCAATCTATCATTACAATCTTCCTTCCAACATCCATTGATATTGAAGATGATGTCTCACAACATAATGACACAAATAATCCAAGAATAATTTTCGTGGATAAGCGCATTCGTGCTGGTATGATCGCACCCAAAATCTAATAATATTTATTTTCATAAAGTAAATCAAACAACGAGAAGTACGTGTGTTCTCACCATTGGTACTAGAGGACTGTCGAATGCGTAAAGACATTCAATCCTTGTATTGTATATGTCATAAGTAATAAAAAATAAGACATAGTTATGACTGGTTTAACCAGTATTTTCACCCTAGTTCTAGCTGGTATTGATGCAATTGCCAAGGAAAAGAGAGAGAAAAACATCGTAAATGGATGAATAGAATCATAAAAACAGAACTACACATAACCAAACATGAATTAAAACAAATTACAGTGACCAAATATTATCATCTTCCCTCATAAACAAACATTCTCTTGATTCTACCAAATAAGTTGATCATCAAAAGCCATGAACAAGCCTTGAACAAGTCAGTTTAATCCAACGATACCCATTCTTTATAGAACTCTTGACCTTGCCTTCAACAGCATACAACTTATACCTGGCAACCCGTTTTTTCCTCTTGGTTTCGGGAGAGTTCCACCATGATTTCACCACTGAAGAAGAAGAAGAAGAGGAGGAGGAACGTCGTCTCGACAGACTACGAGACTGGTTTTGGCGAGGAGGAAGATCATGATGCCATTTTTGTCCACCAGACTTACTACCTATGTATTGTGTTCTTGGTGAGCTTGTGCTCGTGGTGACCTCTCCGATGATCATGATCTTCCTCCCACGTTCCCTCCTGATCTCTCTCTCGAGCCTTGGACACAAGTTTGATTTGGGAGCAAGGTTTTGAGGAAGAGGGGAGTAATGGAGGTGTTTGAAGCTTCATTGCCTTTTGTTGCGGAGAAGGAGAGGTTGTGGTTTGTTAGAGTTGGTTTTGTGACAAAAATAGGGTGTTTTATGTTTCGCTCCTGTCACATAAAGGGCATTTGACCAATTTAGTTGCAAAGAAAAACATTATTCCCAAACAAGTTGGAAAGTAAAATTTATTTCTAATTTATGGTGATGTCATGCGTAAAACGCCATGAGTGATGATATTTTGTTCAAATAAGTCATGAGTCGTGGTATATTGTGCCAAATAAGTCATGACTCATGGTATATTATGCACAATATGCCATGACTCATGGCGTTCGTGCATGACATTGCATTCTCCTTCAACTTTTGAATTCTTTTTTTTGGGTAAAAAACTATGCCGGTTCCTGATTAATCTCCTAATAATTTTTCGGTCATCAAGTAATTAATATTCACTTTATCGGTCCCTGAGTAATTGAAAAACGATTGTCGTTAATCCTTCCGTTAAATTAAGCTAACGGAAAGGTTAAAATGCCATCTTTGCCCCTGTCATGTGTGTATTAATGAAGGACCGGTAAATTAAGCAAAAAAATTAGAGGGACCGATAAATTATTTACTTCTTAATTTGTTAGCTTAATTTAATAGACGGATTAACGGAAGTAGTTTTTCAATTACTCGGGGACCGGTAAAGTGAATATTAATTACTCGAGCTTTTTACCCTTCTTCTTTTTTTCTTCTTCAATTTATTTAACAAATAAATATCATTTTGTTCTCGTTATATTTCTTATTAAAAAATATCATTTCCTTCTCATTACACTTTTCATCCATTCAAAAATATTTTTTATTTTCCGCAATTATTACTTAATTTATATATGGATCTGATTTATTATTATTTAAAAGTTTAATTTAATATTATTAGTTAATAATTATGTTTATTAATTTAAAGTAAAACTAATTTTTATTCATTATTAATAATCTATATTTATTTGACAAGTTTATATAAAAACTAGAAAATTAATTATTAAGTTATAGAAGTAAGTTATTTTTAAATTTATTGACTTATTATTTATTAATAAATTGCATTGATATGAAAAAAATAGTGTACTTTTAAATACATTGTTAAATCTATGCTTGTTGACAAAATATATTTTAAAAAATAAATATATGCTTGTTAGACAAAATATATAATTTAAAAATTATAGTTACATGTAGTTTTTATATAAAATTAACGGACGATTGTGATAACAAAATAATTTTAGTTAAAATTATTTGTTAAAATAATTTTAGTTAATATAGTACTTTTTTTTTAAATGACACCACTAATATATTCTACACTTTGTATATAAATTTTTGATATAATACTTTGAGAAAAAATATCCCCATAAATATAGTCTACTCTTTAAAAAATAAAGAGTGTAGAGTTCCATATATAATTAGTTTTAGTTTAATTAATTCTTGTTAATTTTTATTTTTAAATTAATTTTACTTATTTTTTTATCAATATTTTTTATTTTATAGTATTATTTTATGACATCAAACATTGTTATTATATTATTTATTACTTTTAATTATCAACTAATTATTAAATATATTTATTTAATATTAATCATTAACTAATCATTATTTATTTATTAACATTTTTATTACTTTTAATGATTAATAAATTATTAACAAATTACTATACACTTTTATTTATTATTTTTAATTATTAACTCATTATTATTTTAAATTAAATTAATTTAAAATATATGAAGTGACATTATGCCACACCTAATGGCATAATGTCATTTCCTGAATTAGTTTGAAAACCACTTATTTTTATTTTGACTATAAATTGATAATTTGGTTTTTCTTTTAATCTTTTTTGGTGAAAAGCCCTCATATAACAGAAGCATTTCATTTCGTATAATCAAATGTTATTGTACCAACTGATGACCAAATTTCACTAATCGAGCTGGTGGTTTGCTAGTTAAACCGATTTATCGATTTATTGATTGAACTAGTTGATTCTCTGATTTTCTATTAATTTGCATTGTTATAAAAAACGAACAAAAACCCACCGATCGAACCAGTGAAGCAGCCGTTTCTTCAGTCTAATTTGACCATTCAAACTGATTTATAAGTGAACCTGTAAAAAAATAGGTACTCCGATCGGTTCAACTGTTAAATTGGACCCTTCTTAGGCATTGAAAAAGTTATAATAATTTTAAAAAATAAATATATTTGTATATATATTTATGTATACTATTTTTGAATTACCGGTTCGACTAATAAGTCATCTGTTCGACAAGTGAACCAATCACCCTCTCTCTTTCGATTTGATTATCGGTCTGATTCTAATAACATCGCCAATTTTGTTACCGATTCATTTACAAACCGATTTGAATGTTAAAAATTTAAACCGGATTGAACATTGATTCACCCGTTATACCGCCCGATACGTTCCAATTATAAACTCTTATTTTGTGTGTGTGTGTGTGTGTGTTGTAGGTTGGATTATGACTCAAATCTCAATGAAACAACTAAGAAGCAGGCAGGGTGATCTGATGGAGGAAGTGAGTAGGGAGACAAGGTGTTCTGTCTAAAAATGGGGGAGTCGACAGGTCTTCCAAAGGTAACATTTGTTGCGAGAAAAATGTGCTTTGTTGGAAAAAAGGTTAAAACTTAGACAAAATGAATGTTTGTTGGAGTTTGTTAAGTACAATTATATAAACTACTATATTTTTAGTTTAAAATGATATGAATGTCAGCGTATTTTGTTCAATTTTATTGATTGACAAGATTCTAGTTCACAATTATATGAATGCCAGATTTCATGCTCTAAAATACAAAAATATCACTTTTTGTTCTCTCGACATATGAACAATAATGAACAACGATGTACGCTAAACATACGCTGACATTTTTACAATTGCAATCTCAAAATCAGACATTTTCATATTTCTAAAACTTTAACTGGTATTAACATGAATGAACAAACTTAGCTGACATTCTTATCATTTTAAACACAAATTTGTTTATTATTGTAATTTTCTCAGTTTGTTAAGGCAACCAATGTTTCGACGTCTTTCACATAACAAACCTCCTAATAATTTAACTTCAATGATCACCGCTGTATTCTTTTTATTCTATTTTATGTGATACAAAAAAATTATTTTGATATTTTAAAATAAATAAATTCACATATTTTTATGCTAATTTGTTTATACAAAATTTTATTTATTTTTATTTTAAACTAATTATAATATAGAATAAATTAATATAAATGCACATATTTTACCTTTATTTCAATCATAAATAAAGGTAAAATAAAAAAAATAACATAAATAAAAAATTTGGTTTTAAATAAACATCTCATTTAAATTAGCAGAGGGAAAATACTACTTATGTAACATTATAAAACAGAAGAAAATACACAAAATATTGACATTGGTATTGTATTTAATTAACATGTGATAAATTTAGTTGCTTTTAATCACAGATTTTTTTTAATTACATAAGTTTATCACTTTTGTGCGGTAACAAAATAAATGTACTAATTTTGTACTAATTTTATAAATTTTTAAATAAACAAAATTTTTAATATAGAGTTTATCATCAAACCGCACGGTATTCCTGCTAGGGGTGGACATTCGGTTGGTTCGGTTTGAACCGAACCAAAATACCAATAAACCGAATAAACCGAAATGTTTATGCCCACCCCTAATTCCGGCTGCTATTATCCTAAGTTGATTGAAAATATCGACTAAACTCAGAAATAAACCGAGCTATTACTTCAATGGATCACAATTTGCAAATCTAAACTATTACTTCTCATCAATTCATAAAGCATCAATCAAAAGTAGCACATAGCTAAAAGAAAAGATAGCAAAGATGAGAGTTGACTAACTAGTTTATACAGATTTGTGAGGCATTAGATGCTTCAGATCGCATTTTCGTCTTCAGGTTTCCTTTTATCTTTCGCTCCCTTCTTGGTTTTCTTCGGGTTATCCCTGTAGGAAACCTGTGTATAATTCCAGAATTGACAAGGAAGGATAAAGAGCGTTAGAGAAAAGGAAATAAAATGCAGGAATGAATATTAGAGTAGAAATTATGGCATAATTAATGAACTAATAGAATATCGGATTTTTTTGGTAATTGGAAAGACGGTAGTAGCTTGAAGATTGAAATCTCTAAGGGTAAGTGAAGTCAAAAAACTTTGTATTCTTCAACAATTTTTTAGTGGAGCTCTCAGTAAGATTCAAACCATTTTTTATCATCAGCATTCTTCAGAAATCCGTCTCGATTAGGATTAAGTTCTGAATAATCAGGTTCCTGCTTTCTTCTTTACCCAAAAGTTGTCAACTAAAGAATTTGTGTTAAGGGTGGAACAAACATATATGCGGACATGCATGCATCACGTACACTACAGTTCATGAGCTATATCATAAGGTCGGGATTCTTACAATATGGGATTTCCACTCGATCTTGTCTTGCCCCTCTGAGGCACCGGCAGGAGAATGATCGCGGACATGGCTGAATATGCAAACAAGTACAGCAGCATCAAGAGCAGCATACTCCAGCTGCAAAACGTCAAACACAAGTTCATTTGTTTTAATGACATTAATGCAGCATGGGAACATTTCGAGTAAATGAATACAATTTTAGGCATTTGGTCATATGCAAGGCAAAGAAATTGATTAACAACAGACATTTCCAAATCTGATATCATATACAAAATGTTTAGATTTGTTCCTCTCCCAAGGAAAACTTCTTATAGTTTCCTTTGCGATGATTTAGTGTCCAATGTAGACAAAAAGGACGCAGCCTACAGGATCAAAAATGATTTCTACCTGATTCTGACTCAGAGGACGTTGCTCCCAATTGCTGTTCCGTCTTGTCTTGTTCAAACCCACTCCTAGTATTTTCTGATTCAGAAAAAAGAAAATTACACCAACAAAATCATTATAAAAAATCAGTATGTACGCGGATGAATCAAATCAAATGAGTAAAATACCTTCGCAAGACCAGACAGACCACCTCGAGGTTCTCTGAAAACCTTTTGTACATCCAGTAACATCTCACAGCGCTTGAAACACTTCAAATCTTCATATGAATGCGCCAATTGCTTTATATCACATTGGAAGTTATAACCTACAAATCAGAAAAGGCAACAGCGGCACCTATGTGAATTTTACCTTTTTCCTCACAATAATGTAATCATTGCTTCATCAATGTCAAACTAATTTCATTAAAAACTAATGACAAACTACTTCTTGAACTGCAACTAAGAGTCTAGCTTAATCAACGTAAGTGATTGATATAGCTACAAAGGTAAATGACGATGTTACCTTTCAATCAATCAATTTATGAGTTTAAAGAAGATTTAGAATCCACAAAAAAAAATATCAAAACTAGTAAAAGTAATGGAGATATGTATGTAACGAATATCAACATAAAGTGTGAAGGCAAGACAAGTGTGATCATAAAAAGTGAACCGACTCCATCCAACATATCTAGATATGCCTTACCCAGTTTAAGGACTCCAGGAGACTGCAAAATTCGAGTTAGACAGTTGTCTAAAACATCAGGAGCATCTTCAAACAATTTTATCAAGTCAATGATAAAAACCATCTTATCTGAAGCAATTTGCATGATAGAGACCTGAAAGATAAAAAAGAGTCCTTTCATTATGAAGAGAACAATAAACTGTATGAAAAGGAACTCAAATATAATGAATAGAGTTAGAGATTCTGAACGAGTACCTTGTTCGGTTTACTGCCTTTAATATAATTGGGCTTCCATTCACAATCCACACCAACAACTTTACATCCCTCAATGTGGCATGTTGCTTCGCACAATTTATCAACTTCATCTACCCAGACAATATCTTCAACAGCCAATTCATCAAGTTGCAGGTATCTGCTTTTGAGTAGATTGGCGTCTTGCTCTGAAAACATGAAATAAGCCCTGTGAATGTATCTACAATAAATTGTACCATTATTGACCACAGTGCTGCCCTGTTGTTATGATCTTATTCTGTGTTTCTGTAAATTGGAAGCTATATACTAACAACATGCATATTGAAAGAGTTGTTTACCAGAAGCTTTACAATGTATGATCTGATAATCTCTCCGAAATAACAGTGACTATGCATGTTCAAAGGACTACCTCAGTACTAGTGATTGTCCAACACCACAAATATCATATAAAAAAATTAAGCTATGACTTGTTTATTTGAGATCACTCTAAACTACTCAGGTCAATGGCAATCAAACTCCAATAACAATATCCAATTTGAATTTCAAAAAAATCCAATTATCTGCATTCACATTTCAACCAATATGCAGATTCATATAATACAATACAAGAATACCAAGAAATCAGATCATATACACGTTATTGGTAATTTTGCAAACAAAAATAGAATATTTTACCTAGAGCTCCTGTCCAATAAATAATATAACATGGGCATGGACAGGAAGATGGCAATATGAGTAAACCATACCTTTCGCCTTCACAAAACCTTCAAGGGAGTAACGTTCACACAGTTCATCAACCTTCTCCGTGTAACCAGCTTCCATTGCCAAGTAAACCTGAATGATGTTGTAAACAATACAAGCAATATGTAATAAAATAACAAGAGGACAAATATTAAAGGTATTTACTAACAAGAGGACAACTATTAAAGGTATGTACTCAATACATACAGCAATGTATGTTAGAAATTACTCACCAAATATTCAAGTAGCTGCCTGTCACCATGGGTCTTCGCTTCTGCAAGATCCCACAGTGCCTTCTCTGCGAACTTCTTCAATGAGCTGTGAGTCAGTGCAAAGGAGAGGGATTGGAGTAATGCATAACTAGAACTGAAAGCTAAAAGATATTGAGTTCCAGGACATATAAACACCTTTCTTTGCAAATGTGATACACATCAGGAAATTCATCCTTCAAATTGTTTTTCTTTATAGTCTGATAAGCATGCTTCAGCATGTTTCTATCAACATACTCCTGAACAAGTGCACATAGCATTGGCTTTCCCATAAATGTCGCCCATTTTTCGGCTGCTCTGGATTGTTTGTTGTCCATCATCTTGAGAAGGAAAGAATGCCCAGACTGGCGAATCGAGAAGTGTTCAAGTAGAGAGACTGCCGACATGTATGATTGAGATTCTACTAACCTAAAAATATATTGTTCAACTAATTCTTTTGCTGTGTTTGACCTAAGTGGAAATTGAGCCTTCGATTGTTTTAAGGCTCCATCAATGTCACACAGCCTGACATCAAAAGCTTCAAGTATCTTCACAACTACCTTATCATCATGCTCTACTATTCCCTCCTCGATCTCCAAAAACAACTTGGCTGCTAGGCCTTTAGCTTTCAAAGTGTCTTCTGATGCAGTTGCTAGTTTTAGAAAACGACGAAGGCCAGATATAATCAAGTGACTGAAACCTTCACTGTACAATCCAAATACAGGTAGAATGTAGAGGCAGCGAAGAATGAAAGTAGCCGGCCCTGGTAAGGGAGAATTACGTAGTACCTGATAAACCTGCTGCTGCAGTGTCCTAAACTTCGATGTTGCCTTACATGTCCCTGCCAGATATCATCATTAATAAAGCAACTATTTGATATCACAAAAGTAAAATATTTGGCATTTAAATTCCACCCAAGTTTATTTTTAAAATCAAACCATTTTTTGATCTAGCAACACAACAATACATTGATTATGGAGATTTGATAACACAAAACAAAATTCTTGGCATTTGAATTCGGCTCAAAATTGTTTGTAATTATGGCCAACCCATGTTCTCTAACTAACAACAATGATAACAGAACTTCAAAAAAAAAAAAACAATGATAACAGCAGATTACGGGACATACTCCATTAAAGAATCATACAAATTTCCAGATGACTGAAATGCATTTATATTTCATCTAGACTAAAAAACAATCACCTATTAATTCAAGCATAACGAAAACTTCAATTGCTACAATTTATAAGGAAAACACGAAATCAAACACATCTATACAATGGAACGATTTCAGCATCAAATTGACATTATTAACCAACAATGACTCACAAATTTCAAGAGCAACCTACAGACTTAACTAAGATATCGCGATTTCAATCCACAACCAAGTTACCAATATAAACGCACCAGTACAAGGAATTATACAATCACATTCAACACAAAAACAACAACAACAACAAACGAATCAACAAATTCCACAAAATAAGCGGTTTAATTTGTTCGGAATCAACAATAAGGAAGCGTACCATGAACATAACATTCTTTGAGGAGAAACAAAAAGACAACAGGTGAAACATATGTTAAATCCGAAAATGCGTGTAAACTAACAGTCAGTTTCTCCCTCATTCTTTCTTCTTCAACTTTCTCCACTCTTCTCATTTCTACATCACAGGGAGATTATCCTCTACATCACAAAACACAATTACACACATTACACTCTCGATTTCATTACCGACCAAATCAAACTGCATTAGAAGATTTCAAAGGAAGACTAACCTTAGCTGAATCGTGAGTCCGAACGAGCTCTCCTCTCGCCTTTAAATACAAAAAATATTGTTATTATCTTATTAATTTATTCAAATAAATGTAGACAAAAAAGATAAGTACAAAAGTAAAATTATAATAATCGGAAAAGGGAGCAGTATTACGGTACGGGAGGGCCCACGGGATCTTTTCCGTAAAGGGTAAGACGGAGCAGTGACGTTGACGTTAGTTTCGACGGCGTTGGGGTTGTGAGGGCTTACGGTACGGATATGGTTTTTGGTTGGAAATATGCTTGAGGGGTCTTTTGGACATTTCGCATTTTAAGTTCTGCGTTTGTTTGCTCTAATGGAATTATTTTTTTTCGAATATTTATTATGACCTTTTCTGACTTTGATTTATTCGAATATTTATTTTAATCGAGAATTTTTTTTCAACTTTACTCATTCTACGACTTATAAAAAAGCCATCAAATCAATCAAATACAACAATTTGGTAGTTAAGTTTATGTAGACATAATAATATAGTTGATAGGCCGATCATATATCATTTGCTGGAGTTTAAACCGTCAAATCGTTGCGAAATTTGGACAGCAGTTTCGTGACGTGTGGTTCTTGTTTTCAACTGTGGAGATCGCATTTGGAGGTTCGGAACTGGCTCTTTTGTGTTGGGACAAATTATTGGATTTGTGATCATCTTTGTTCAGTGTTCTTCTCTTGTTGATATGATTATTGTTGATGGGTGTTAAACATTATGAGACTTTGTCGGATTTATTTTGTCCTGAGTTTATTATCATAATAAGAGAAGAATGGTGAACTTCTTACAAGATCTCGTAGTTTTTTAGTCTTCACACCGAAAATATTTTTCCACGTATAATTTGTGAGTTGATTGTTTTGGTTTTCTTTACTTCCATTTATATTTATTTAAATTGGTGAATTGAGTAGTTATTTAGTTAATTGTCTTAGCGATTAATCTTAGCGAGCATTGTTATTGTTCCTATACTTTGGGTCCTTCAATAACACATAATTAATTCAATTTACAAAAGTTTGTTCATAGATAGACATACTTGCCTCTTTTCAACAATGGTACTACAACAATAAAGAGTTTTATTACGGACTCATAATTTATTATTGTTAGGCTAAATAACCTTAATAATATATAAAAAAAGTATATATCTATAAACAATGCAAATTATTTATTTATTATTCCCATAAATAAAAAAAAGTTTAAAAATGCTAAAAGCCAAGAGAATTCTAGAATGATGACTTAAATTTAAAAGAAATAATTAATGTAATAGGAGACTATTCATGGGATTGAGATGCTAAACAAGCTTTGGACTCCATGAAAGGATATGCAATGCATGATGAAAGTATACTTATGGATAATAATAAAGAGATGGTTGAACTTAATCTTAAAATTATTACACAACTTGACCCTTCATAACACTAAATATTAATTTCTCCTTTTATAAATTAATTAAAATAATTTTTTCTTGTCACATAAATTTAATTACATATTATTAAAGTATCACTTCATTTAAATTAGTAGAATTTTTTAAAAAAATATTTATAGAAATTTATATTATTTTGAGAATTAATTTTTTGAAAAATATGATAAATATATTATTTGGAAAGTAAATAATATTTGTTGAATTTTTTATAAATTAATATTAATATTTATATTGTTTTTGTTAATAATTAATTAGATATTTTGATAAATATTATCTTTTTTTTGAAAAGCATAATTTAAAACAAACAATACCTTATTATACTTTTTGAAATATTAATTTTTGTGAAATACAATTTTCTGAAAAATGTGATTTGTATAAATCAAGTGACGTCTTATTTAAGTTTTTCTGGGTAAATAATTTTATACAAATAAAGAAAGTATAATGTTTAACTTTCTAAGAATATATGAGTTAAAAATGCAACTAAATAAAAAAATTTTGTTCACTTCCTCAAAAATTCAACTTTTCGTTCTCACTTATACCCGACTAAGTGAGTCCTAACAATTTTTCTCCATCTCTTGCACTTGGTTTATTTCTTTCTATAACTAATTTGAAGGCAATTTTTATGTGAATAGAAAAATAATTCGTTTAATAATTCATTTTACTATTTTCATGCTATCTAAGATAATAATTAAAATATAAATAAATTTACTAAAATACTCTTTTTTTATATTGAAATTTGAAGTATATATTTAAGTATAAATCAAATTAAATTCTAAGAATAATATAGAAAAATTAAATTAAAAATTTAATTTTACAAATTGATAAATATTTTATGTAAATCAATTTTACCAAATAGATTATTATTTAAAAATAGAGCAAGTATTATCAATCTATAAACCAGAGAAATATTAAAATAATTAGATTAAAAATACAAATTCATAATATGATGAAGATGGTGATATTTCTAAAGCTTTAAGAATAATAATTCAACACAAAAGAAAAGTGAAATGAATAATAATGTCCAGTCATTATATTGGCAAAGCATCTAAAATCTTTCAAGGAAGCACTAAATATTTTATGGAAAATATAGAAATGTATTATTTATGCATTAAAGTAGAGACCCCAACAAAAATAATTGTTCTTATCGTATAAAAGAATATCCAATTTTGCTACTTATTTTATTTATTATTTTTTCATTTTTTTAATATCTTCATGTCATGCTTGTTCATGCATTTTTTTAGTTGGATCTTACTTGGAAGATCATATTATTTAGATGTGAAAAGAAAAAAAAAAGATTACCATACTATTTCGATGAATTTTTAAATGAATACGTCTTTATCAAGTTGTAGTAAGGATATTACGTAACTTAACATATGTATTGAGAGATATAAAATTTGTTGGAAGCAATTCAACGATATTACATTTGTTCTCACCAAGTTAAATAAGAACGTCTTCTACTAAATATTCGTTTACTACTTAACTTCTACATTCTGTTCCTTATTATTTTACTTTCTTTATGTTGTAAACGGAAAACCTTAAGGAGATCTGCTATCAGCGTGAGCCTAATAGAAGAGAACACTAGACAATAAGAACGTAAGTGAGTTTATATGACTTATAAATCCTTCTCCTTTCCACAACTACCCGAGATGAGATTCTTGCTTGTTTCCTAACACTTTCTCAAATTGTAAGACTCAAGATAACAAAATATATAAACAATGATTCATCATTTTCTAGTTTTGATGATGAATGTTCCGACAGAAAATTAGTTTTTGTGAAAAATATTTATTTATTGAAAATAATGGTGTTAGAAAACTACAACTTGTCTTAAAATAATTTACCATAATAGATATTAAATTTCTTTATCTTTATATATAAGGAACGTCTGTTTATCGCATCATGTTCATATAAGGAGCTGAGTCAGATGAAAGGTTTATCATCTTGTAAGCATCTTCATATAACTGATGAGATTTATTTATATTTTGTGGCTCTGAAAACTCAGTTTTGCCCTTATGTAGACTACGACTGTGTTTCGTTTGACGTTTACGATGTTTGAGTTTGCGATTGTATTTGCATTAACGTTTTAAAACGGCATAACAGTCAACTCAACTCAACAGCTGCTTATAAAAGCTGTTGTGTTTGAATCTCAAGCGCAAACACCAAAGTTAACGAAAAATAAAAAATGGGATTGTTGTAATGGAACTAGAGGCAATTAAAACGAGTGGAACTAGCAGCAAAGGAACGTGGTAGAGTTAACGAAAACTAACGAAAGCTGTTGCGCTTTGAATCTCACACAAAGTTAACGAAAACTAACGAAAGTTGTTGCGCTTTGAATCTCAAGCAAAGGAACGTGGTAGAGTCTCACACGGAATTAAAAAGCTAAAGCATACAATATACAAGTGTGGCTCTCTTTCCTACCTTCGTTCAAGGTTTTAACGAGAGGGGTCGATCTATAAAGGATGTTCAATCAACCATTCACGAGGCTGCATCGACTGTTCTTGAACACATCGTTGCTGCTGTTGAAGTTTTAAAACGGTAAAATAATCAACTCAACTCAACGACTGCATATAAAAGTTGGTGAGCTTTGAATCTCAAGCGTAAACACGGAAACTACTGTAAACAAGAACAGCAGAAACATACCATCTAAAGTGATTTTCATGTTGGTTCATATGGATTCAATTCATAGTCCTTGTTCTGTGTATACTTTCTGGTAGCTGTAGCTTTAAGTGCATGGCTGCAACCATTGCTGTTGAAGTACCTGAAAAGAACAATTTCAATAAATATTTAATCAATTAACAATCGAATTCACAAGAAAGGAAAGAGTAATTCAACCATTTCTAATCGTTCCAACTCATCTCTAATTCCATTATCAATGTCACTTTCCGCACCGACAGTGTACTGGTCTCCATCTTCTCTGAATGCCTGATGAAATCTTTAAGTCAGCACAAACACCATACTGAATGGTAATGGCAGAAACACCAAAAATTAATTAGGCAGATTGTATACAAGTTCAAACCCTTGCTCAGAATGTACGATTTCCACATGTTTAAAACTCGAACCATCATTCTGCTGCAATAAGACGGACAGTCGAGTGATTGCGCAAAGAAATTTGAATTTCTGTTTCATCTGAAATCACATAAAGAATCATACGTTATAGCGCGGAAAAAGATCGCAACCACTTTGGAAGCCGAAACCATAATAACAAAAGATACCTGTTCAGGGATATTCTTCAAAGATTCAGAGTTCGAGTTAGGGAATTTCTTCCTGTGATGTCTCGTCAGTAAAGCAATCAACTGTAAAATCAGAGTTAATCTGTATCGCATTTTCGTAACGAGAATGACAAAGGATCACAATTAATAGGCACACAAAATTTACCTTGACCTCATCTGTGCTGTATCCATGAAGATGATCCCCATTCTACAGAATAAACTCATGTTCATATGAGAAGAAAGTTGAATGGAGAAAGAACGTCTCAAGAAACAACAAGTTACAGAAGTTAATAGCTCCTATGCCCTTAGTATGCGTATTTATCGAGGATTTTAGTTCGTGTGAATTTGTTCAAAACTACCGACTCGACACATAGATGTAAATAAAGGCAGGGCAAGACAGACGGTCGCCCCTTGTTGTGCATACTACTATAGTACTATCATTTTTACCGCATATTTTTTCTGTAACACGAAAATAACGATAACATAGAGTGCAGGAAGCATACCATGATCATGCCATAGGAACGCTTATGGTAACCCTTTTTCCCGGAGAACATGCCTATGTTATGAAGCAAACACGCAGCTTCGAGACATTCAAGATCCTTCTCATTAATATTTATGCAAGGCTTAGCTTGAGCATCAGCAACCTCCATCCAATTTCTTAAAGACTTGAATATCTCCTGTAGAAATCATGGATTAGAATTCAGTAGGTCAATCTTTCGTTTCTAACATACAAACTTTGGCAACTCGTCAGGTGCCAGAACGGAAATAAAATCGTAACGGCAAATGCAATTGAGTTTGTGTGAACTATCAGGACCTGGAAACACTAAGAATACAACATGCTCAACATAACACCGGTTAAATGCCACAAGAACAATTTCGATATCATTGATTTCGCCAAAGATGTGCTTTATATTGTGAAAACAGATTGCATCTTGTGATCTAGCTAGAAATAATGATTCAGAATATAAACTAAAACAAGAATGTGATGTTCTACCTTCGCAATGCTTGCACACCGAGCTGCGGATTTGATCCTCTTTTTGCCATTAAACCTCCTGGAAAGCCTTAAAACAGATTGCCATCTAACATTAGCATTCAGATCATATCCCTCAAAAACATTGGCCAGAGACTCAGCAATGACACCCTCACCTAATCCATAGCCAGAAACCTCCATTTCTTCAATCTCAAGAGCCTCAAAAATCTCCTCCAACAACACTGCACCCGTGACGATAAGCTCGGCCCTTCTCTTGAAAAACCTCCCTCTCCTAACTCTCTCTTCCTCTCCTCCCATACACAATTTCTCCATCACAACTCCCAATTCTTCCTTACTAAGCTTCCAATCCCTCCCAGAATCATTAACCCCAACATCATCATCATTCAAGTCTTTTCCATAACCACAAAACACAGCCTTCTCTAGAGCTCTGATAGTGCCAGAAGTACCAACAACAACCTCAATCCCATATTTCATAACATTGTCAACCAACCCAGATTCCTTAATAACCATTCTAACATGTTCCCTCATTTCTCCAACCTCAAAAGCACCAAGCTTTTGACTCAAACTCACATGTCCTAATCTCAAAGACACACAAAACAGAACATTCCCTCTCTCACCAACAACAAACTCAGTGGAGCCACCACCAATATCCACAACCAAAATTCTCTTACTAAAAACAGGCAAAAACTGAATTGCACCAAAATAAACATACTTACCTTCCTCTTCACCACTCAAGACTGAAACTTTAAGTCCAGTGCACTCAAAGACTGCATCTTTGAACTGAATTCTATTCTCTGCTTCTCTCACTGCTGATGTGGCAACGCAAAAAGTGTTGTCAAGCGAGATGCCGTGGGAGTTGATGATTGAAGTGAATGTTTTAAGGGTTTTTAGAGCTTGGAGAGTTGAGTTTGTTGAGATTGAAGAGGAAGTGTCTTTACCAAGACAAATTTGGTGCCTGGAGTCGTGAATAGTGATGAATTTTCCAGATGATGGGTCTGCTTGAACAATTAACATCTTGAATGAGTTTGTTCCAATGTCTATAGAAGCATAAAGATCGTTGCTTGATGGATTCATTGTTGTTTTTCTGCTCAATTCAGTTCAAGTTTTCTGTTGTAAATTATAAAATACTGTTTTATTCTTATATATAATTAAAACTTAAAATATTATATTTTTTAGAACAGTAAAGCAGCTTTCATTTTCATTGAAAGCTTTTTGTAGTTTGAAAATTCAACAGAATCAATGCAACAACTGTGCGATTGCAAACAAGGCTGAAAATAGAAGAAATGTATATAACACAAAGCTTCCAAGAAGTTTCCTGATGAGGGAACTTTCTGAGAAATGGCTACGTTTGATCCAGGTTACTTCCCGGAAAAACATTTGAGCTTTCCTGCCGGAATTTGCGTGGAATTTGTAGTTTGTAAGCCATCTCCGATCAATTGACTAATCCTTAGTACTATTGAGTATTGACCATAAAATGCAAGATGAATTCAGAATTTTTGACAAGGGAACAGTATATAGTTAAAAATTTTCAATACATATAAAAAACGAATCAGTATCGCAATTTTGTCATTCCATCATGCACCGACATTTCTTTATCTACTGACAAGAAGAGGAGCGATACTACAAGACGAGACAAGAAAAAGATGAACGAAAAGATGGCGACTTCTTCCTCCGCTCATTATTGTTTTTGTCCTGACTCGAGACTTAGTGACCAATAAAAGTGCAAAAAAAGGTCGAAAAAAAATCATTTTAAAGAAGAAAGAAAAGACTTGTGATGTTTTAAGTGGAGTCAGCCATGGACAACGACATGCAGAGGTTAGTAGAACCAGAGAATAAGAATATGCCTCTACCAGTCAACATTTCAGGTTGAATTGATCTTCTGCAGCAGTTTCAGTCTTTGGAATTCTAATGATTTCGAAGAAGACTGTTCTTCACAGTGATTACTTCCATGCTTCTTCAATCACACTACTGTAATAACGTTTCTATCACTCTGTTCATGAATGGGAAAAAAAATTAAAGAAGATAATTATAATATTTTGCGACACCCCAAGTCTCCTGTATTATTTAGGTGAATCTGATTTCATCTCCAATATTTTTCTGATTTCGCTCTTTCATAGGCTCATCAGGAGAGCAAGGATTGCTCCCGATTATTGTAGTAGTGCCTTGATGGCACACTAATCTAGGGACAACCGACAATCTACAATGCATCACGCCTAATTTGTTGTCCCGCATCTACTCAATCGGTAAACATCTCGAGCATTCATGCGTGTTACAACAATCGATCCGTGACAGACTGACCTCTTCCATCCCCACATCCGTAGGTACTAATGTAATAAGAAGTCGTGAAAACGAAATCAAGATTCAAATCCAAGAAACCTCTTCATCGTAACTTCCACCAACCTTCTTCTTCAACGTCATCTTACTTATCTATCTCTCATGTCTCAATCCACTCTCTTTAATTTATCCCTATAATCACATTCCAAGTCTTTCATATTTCTCATATTTTTACCCTTTATTTGTAGATTCAACGGTAAAACAGTCAACCAGCACACTGAAGGTATAAGCTCGATGCAGACTTTATAGCAACGCTAGGTGAGACAGACAACCTTTGACCTACTCGTTCGCCAGGTTTTTTTGAGAGTCTCTGACCTTGGTTCATGACCTTGTCCGACCCTTTGCCTAAAATTTTGTAACAAAAAAATATTTCGTAGATTTTTGTCTTTGTAATCACATCCCACATCTTTCATATTTTGGAGATTTAATTTGTCCTAATTTTGATACTGCATAAAGATAAACGTACTTTTTATATATAGTGTTTCATTATAGTTTATATAAAATTACATTTTTTAACTAACTTATGATAAATATATTGACAAATTTTCCTCTTTTTATGAAACAAATTTTTTTAATAATAATTTTTACCAATAATTTTTTTTAGAATATAATAAAAACAACATATAATTTAACTAATTTTAATTGCTATAATTATAATTTTTTTAAAAATTGTAAAATTCTTAATATATTTATGCTTAAGACACGGAGAAAATATATTTGAAGTTATTATATAGTGTGTTAATTGATATAACTTGTAGGTGAGCAAATTAAATAGTTTTATAAAATAAAATATTTAATAAGAGAATAATTTTTCGATAATTGCATTAAATAATAACTTTAAAAACAATAAAATCACGAATTTATTTGTAACACCCTCAAATTTTCGGTTAATTGATATTTAAATTTTCGTACGTATTTTAATACGTATTTTAATTTAAATATCAATTAACCGAAAATTTCAAATTTGACTACCATTTTTATAAATAATTAATTCTTTCTTTTAAAAAAAATAGTAACCAAATTTGGGGGTCACATTATTAGTGCAATTCTATATCTTCTCTAAAATGTCATGATTAATTAATTATAGATCATTAACATTAATGATTTGGTCACATGTTATATGCTACATTATCAAATTAATAATCTTTTTTACTCCCTCGGTTCTATATTAATAGACAATATCAGACAAGTCATAGAAATCGAAAAATGAGTGATTACGTTAGTTGTAAATGGTAGTTATAGTATAATTTTATAATATTGTCTTTATTTAATAAGCTATTTTAATTGAATAATAAGTCATTTGATGAATAAATTTATATAA
>CANYCX012855379.1:0-10703 GCA_948193385.1 Breynia disticha f. nivosa
TAATGATTATCTGAAGTAAGGTAATGATCTAAGATGATTCCTAAGACATAAAAACACCTAAAAGACTTGTTTGTGGCATGGCTATGCCGAGCCATTAGGGAATTTAGGTGCGTATACGACATTTGTGTCCCTTGAACACAAGTGCATAGACCGAAGGTTCCCCTGCGCATTTAGCATAAGAACTATAGGGATACACTTACTGAGTATTTCTATATACTCACCTTTTTTTCCTATGTAAACATGTGTAGAGTGACAGGTCCTGTTGACGGGACTATCGGCGAGGCTGAACGGTGCGATACTGAAGGTCGAGCTCCTAGTAGTTTTGGCTTTTGTGTATGTTTTATATCTATGCATACATTAGTATAGATGTGATTTATAAACATATCATATTAAATGTTTTCCACAGCTTCCACATATTGAACTTTATTTTGTGTATGGCCATCGTCGGTCTTTGTGAAATGATTTGCAAACTTGATTTCTAATGGTTTCCTCCCTCAGACTTAAGTGTTTTAAAAGAAAAAAAATGGTGCTAAAATTGGTGTTTATTTTAAAATGAGTTTTACGAAATTTGGCGTCACATTTGGTGGTATCAAAGCAGGGATTAGATTCCCTGCAGACTATGCCGTAAAATTGTTTTCATTGCATCATTTTTTAGAAACTAATTTTTGAAAATGTTCATTTGTGAAGGATGGAGCCACTCGACCATGTATCGCCCGATGTTGCCGAGTCCTGAGAGTTTGTTCAGGGGCAGGGATCCGCCCTAGGGAACGGTGAGTAGCAGACAAACACTGCTATTCAACCTTTTGATCCCGTTCAAGCTCATTTCTACAAAATGATGCAAAGAATGATAAGAGAACAAGGGGCTCAATTGGACATTAACCTAGAAAGGAACTTTAGAGAAGTGCACAGACAAGGCGCAAGGTCTTTTAGGGCTACCATAAATCCGACTGAAGCAGAGCATTGGCTCCGAGATACAGAGTGGATTCTCAATCGGATGCAGTGTACTCTGGAACAGAAGCTGAAGTACACCACCTTGCTTCTAGAGAGGGATGCATGGTATTGGTGGGAGGTAGTTCCCAGAAGCCAGAAAGAGCCACTTACCCTTACTTGGGAAGATTTTAAGAGGGAGTTTGGGAACAAGTACACCCCTTGTGTTAGAGATCAGGAGGAACTAGTTCTATCATAGGGGGCAGAGGAAGCGGATGCAGAACCTGTAGGGATTTTACCAAAGGTAGAGGACGTACGAGAGGAGACTCCAAAAAGGAAGGGAAACAATTTGTTGGGCACGCCAGTACTATACGCTAGTGTAACATCCTCATCCTTAAGCATTTAGATTAAGAAATAATTAAACTGATTAAGTAGAATAAAAATTAAAAGATGAATGTGAGTTGATTGTAGGTTGATGGAAGGTTAACATAAGTATGTAAGGATGAAATAACTAAATGGAAATGCAGCAAAGAACACGTTATGGACCTTAAGTACACGTTGTAGCATTGAGCACGCGTAGTACATGGACGAGCACGCGTACTTGAAGCCATTAGACGCATTATGGAGGCTAGTGCATGTAGTCAATGGACAACCACGTGTACCTCTTGGTGACCACGCGTAATTAGAATTGAAGCAGGAGTTGGATGACTTTGGGAGCAAGGAAAGCTGACGAGGCTTCCTTTCCCCGTCTATAAAAAGGGAAAGGAAGCAGGTGAAAGGAAAAGGAGAGAGCAGAGAGCGAGGAGAGAGAGAGTTAGGGTTTGAGTGAGAGAAAGAGAGATTTAACACGGGAGATCGATGATTGGAGCAGGCTCAATATTATGGAGGATTTTAAAAGGATCTACGGGTGAGTAATCTAGACTTAGTTTTAAATTAAGTTAAATGACTACTTAGAATTGCTAGCATGTGGTTATTGTTGGTAGATGATTTACGTGTTTAATTTCTAGGGTTGATTATTATGTTTGTTAGATGAAACCCTAGGATAAAATACTAAGGAAGAACAAATAAATAATTAAATTATAAAGATGAAAATAATGAAATAAGAATATACAAAAGAACAGATATATCAAAGGAAGTCCATTATCTTTCATGACTTCACTGAATTTACAGATGATCTTATTTTCATAAATACGATTAATAAAGAGAAAATTCACAGATAATCGTATTTCCATAAATACGATTAATTGATAAAAGACACGTGAATGAACACAAACATATGATTTCATAGTCATATGATGAATCACACTGTTACATGATCACCTCATCATAATCATGTGAATAAACACATGCAATTGATATAAGAACACATGCAATATCACATGTATATGATAACACATGCATTCACAGGCACATGATAGTGGTGGTGACACAGATAGAGCTGGTGATAGGTAATGGTGATGATAATATATATACGAAGACAGAAGATATATATGGAAACAGAAGATATAAACAGAGACAGAAGTATAGTTACAGTACAGTATAGCATAGTTCACATGTTTACTTGTTCACATGTTCATATGTTTATAGCACAACATATGTTCATATGTTCACATGTTCATATGATAATCACTATTAAGAATACAGAACACAGATACGGAATACAGTAAAGTAAAAAGTATATAGATGATAAGATATATGTGTCCTCACGTATATAAACATAAAGGATGAATCAAGGAAATAGGATAGAGTTATAAAGATGATAAGTTATATATATGATTACTCACTGAGCCGGCAACTCATGCAACTGTGGTTTTGTTTCAGGAATAGGTACAAAAGATAGTCTAGTAAGTGGGTCAGTTGCAGCTCCTCAGCACTTCCTCTCTCTACAGCCAGACATTTGTAAAATGCTTCTACATTAATAAGATTAAATACATGATGATATGTTAGAAATTATAGGATGTTTTATTTTTGTATCAGAGCAACATATGAAAAAGTTTAATGATAAGGTTAAATACTTAATTATAAGTTTGTTAAATTAGGATGTTTTAGCCAGAGCACAGGTACGCATCCGGGTGGGGTCACTCGTCCGATATACTATTATTGAAATAAGCGAGGCCACCACGTCCAGCATTGTTACACAAAAAGGATAGATGAGAGGATGAGAGCCTCTGGGAAGAGTACTATAGAGATAGTCGAGAAGTTAATGAAGCTGACAGAGGTCGAGATGGGGATGGACAGATTGGGAGTGTTATCTTCAGAGATGAGGGAGAAGCTCAGGCAGCAGCTTCACCCTAGGCACATATGTATGCAGTGACATACGATGAAGCTATGGCCAATCTTGGTGACAGTCCTGGTAAAATTTATTATACTTATTTATGTTATGATGATATACAATATGTTCGATGGTTTATGCTATACTTTATGATTGGGTGAGAAAACCTCATTGGTAATAGAGAGTTAATTAAACTTGAAACAAAGAGAACATAACTTTCTCGTAATCATACTGTGGTTGAATCAGTTAAAAGTGAAATTATGAGCGACACATGGATTGCCTAAATGGAAACTTGAGGACTTAAGAGAAACCTAAGTAACTAGTGAGTGTGGATTAAGTTTCGCACAAAAATTTACGGGATTGAACTTAACGGTCCCATAAGACGGGTTAAGTATGGTGAGTGAAAAAAACAAAGTGTAATTCGAGAATTTAGATAACGAAATAATTCCATTGTGGGAAAATCAATAGTGAATATGTGAGAGAAAGTTCAAAGAAAGAAAATTATTATAAGAAATCATTTATAGTTGATATTGGAAGACTATGGTCAAGTATGATTGAGGATTTAATTATCGAGCAAAATCATTGAGGCTGCTATCGCTCGTTCTTTCTCTTGAAGCTGTTGTCAGAGTTGTATCTAGTATAAAGAAGTGCATTCTTTGACTTCTTACATATTTTTCTTGACCAAGGGTAGGACATTTGTTGCATTTTTAACGCATGTTCTGCATCTCTGCATTTTCTTCTTATGCGTACGTATGCAAATCATATTTCTTTCTTACTTACCTTAGGCTGAAATTACCGGATAAATGGGAGATCGCGAGCCTAGATATATATATATATATTGTGAGAGTTAGACGAGAGAAGTTGGAACAAATGAAATGGATCAGTTTGTAATGATGACATATGGATATCAGTTTTATGAGTTTAACATGATTCAAGGGGTCATGATTGATTGCTTACGATATTGAGATATGTGTATGTGCAGTTTAATGTGTAAAGTGGGGATTATGTGAATTTTATAAATGGGTTAAGTGAAGCTTATGAATGGAACACTAGTGGTTAGAAATGACGATGAAGGTGCAACGTGTTAAAGGCATACTGCCTAGAAATGGATGATATTACAGTGTTGGAAACTTATGGGTGTAGAGACACCCTTAAGTGAAAATTTACAAGAGGAATACTTGAGTGATTAAAGTGTATATAAAGCGTAAGGCTTCACCGTGACTATTTGTATGAGTGTAAGGAGGGTGTTAAACCCTTATGGAAAGAGGTTGAATGTGAACATGTGAAGTTTTATACGTTTATGAAATTGAGTTTAAAGAGGTTTGAAAGGGATTTGATTAGACTTCTGAATATAGTTTTATGTGAAGGAGGTGCGATCATGTTGGATGGGAGTGTTTTAGTTAGAGTACATGAAATGGACATATATCCTTGGTTTAGTATGGTAAAATGTTGTGTGGATAAAGACAAAAGAGAAGCCACATGAATGTGGAAATAAAATATAGATGGAGGTGTGAGACCTTGTTACTAATTTGTGGGATTGGTCAATTTTCGTTGTTATGGTTGAGTTATAAAATGTTCTTTATGAGTGAGGTCATGATATGCTAATGTTGGAGCATGCTTTGAGCATGAATATGATAGTGTGAACTGTAGTGCCATTATAAGGGCGAGTATGTAGGTAAGATGAATTGGATTGAATTCATTGATTATCATCTTATATGAGAGCGATGCGGAAAATAGGAATATGTTTTCACTTAATGGTATGTTTGATTCTGTAGGTTATTAAGAATCTAAGAGTTTTAAGTTAGAATGTGTGAAGTTAAGTAAGTCAAAATGATTTGAAACCTAACTTACTTCTAATTTTGGGGACAAAATTTCTTAAGGGAGAGAGCTACAAAGCCCCAAAAATTAACCATTTTATGTTGAATAAGGTTAATTCAATGTTGATTGATGTTTAATTCAATGTGGGATGATGTATATATACGTATATGTATATTGGGAATTGAAAGGAGATTGAAAACGGAGACCAGTGCTGGGAATTTGCAAATAATGTATGTTTATTGTCCATAAACATACGTTATTCTTCATGCAAAATGATTAACATATGTTCATGCAGAATAACGTATGTTATTCTTCCCTGGTCATGTGGAAATGCATTAACATTTCGTTCTCATTCATGTGGCATTCACTGCATACTTGACATTGATTGCATGGAAATGAACGTGGTGTTGTGGTTAGAATATGAGTTTGAATTGTAAATGAACACCATGTGCTCCTGTACGAGTTATGTGGAATTTGTATAACCTTGTATGGTTATGCATTGCTGTGAATTATAATCCAATAACTTTGTGATTGGATGATAAGTGCTCTTGTATGAGCTTTATGGAATGAGCCTGTGTTATATGTGTTATGCGTAATGGTATGTGTATGGAAATTGATGTTGAGTGGTTATGGAATGAGGATAATGGGATGATTATGTTTTGAGTGAAAAAGAGTACGAGTTGTGTGCTATGTGAAGTTGTGTCATGTTGGAAATTGGATGCTCATAATGATGGTTGCAATATGATTTTATGAATGAAATGAGGCTGGTATATGTGTGCATTGAATTGTTGAGCTTGATGGTAAAGTGTTGTTTATGATCTTGATTTTAGTAGGAAAATATGAAATGGTATAATGCAAACCTAAGAGGAATGATATGATATACATGGTTGTAAATTTATGGTAAGTGATTGAAAATGATAATAAAAAGAAATGATGAATACATGATGATTAAGTGTACAATTGTGTTATGTTTGAATGATATATTAAGGATGTTATGTGCGGCTTAAAGATGTATAAAATGATTGATTAAGAAGCTAATAAGATTGTTTTGAAATGATTTGAAATGGTATAAGTTGTTTGAGTCTCGGATTGATTTGAATGTGGGCAAAATACCGTGGAGCAAATTAACATATGTTACTTGAGTAATGTCCCATCGTTATTTGTGATTAACGTATGTTAAGGCAGATTTTGGCATACGTTATTCTTGACTGGATTTGTAGAAAAGGACTGATGAATAATGTACGTTAGTGGCTAGGTAAACATACGTTAATGTGGCCCAGAATACCTAGTTCAGCCTGAATAACGTACTAATGATTATCTGAAGTAAGGTAATGATCTAGGATGATTCCTAGGACATAAAAACACCTAAAAGACTTGTTTTTGGCATGGCTATGGCGAGCCATTAGGGAATTTAGGCGAGTATACGACATTTGTGGTCCTTGAACACACTCGTTTAGGCCGAAGGTTCCCCTGCGCATTTAGCATTAACAACTATAGGGATCTACTTACTGAGTATTTCTATATACTCACATTTTTTTTGTTGTGTAAACGTGTGCAGAGTGACAGATACTGTTGACGGGACTACGTGATCGGCTAGGCTGAGCGGTGCAATACTGAAGGTCGAGCTCCCAGTAGTTTTGGTTTTTGTTTATGTTTGTATATCTATTCATACATTAGTATAGATGTGATTTATAAACACATCATGTTAAATGTTTTCCACAGCTTCAGCATATTGAACTTTATTTTATGTATGGTCATCGCCGTTCTTTGTGAAATGATTTGCAAACTTGATTTCTAATAGTTTCCTCCCTCATACTTAAGTGTTTTAAAAGAAAAAAATGGTGCTAAAATTGATATTTATTTGAAAATGAGTTTTACAAAATTTGGTGTCACATGGCCGGGCCTTGAGTCGTGTTCTTTCACTGTTGTCATATATTTTGTAGTTTTTTACATCTGCAACTTATTATTTATTTTACTAATTTTCAAATGGTTTAATTAACTTTTATGATAGATATTACACACTATGCCTTTTTAATTGATTTTAGATAATTATAAATCATTCATAATTCAACTCCTATTTTATATGGGATTTAGTGTATGCGTCATGTATATGTATTGCATATGGGATTATTGTGATTGAATTTAGTCCTAATTTGATGCATTGTACCTTACTTGATCACAAAGCATCAAAGCATCTAAATAGGCATGCACATATAAATTTGGCTATCATTCCTCACATACCATTCATTGATAAATTCATCAAGACATTACTCTCTTATGAATTCTTGATTTTTGTTGAAAAAACTCTTAAGGCATTCCAACTTAAAGAGAGATCGATTTTACTCTTTATTCCTTTACACTTAATGTGTGTGAGGTAGGAGGAAGTTGTCCTTTGATCATCCCTCGAATCAACAAGAAAAATTTATTGTTTTATACAATAAAGGTGTTAACTTTCACATTGTAGTTGACCAAGCTAAAAAAAAGGTATAACCTTTTACTTCAATCATTGATTGTATAGTGTGGATTATATGGTTCAGGCTTAATGAAGATTAAGAAAAAAAAATTTCTGATGCAATTTATATAGTCTAATCTATATCTATATGACTATAATAAAGGTGGAATACTACAATGAACCACAATGCAGCATTTCATTTTTCTATTTTTTCATATTTATAAATTTTTTAATTAAAATTTAATGATTTTGTATCAATTAATTACACAAACAATAAGATTGTTTATTGGAGTTCTTTTTTCTAAACATTACTAGTCAAAGTGTCCACCAGTATATTTTGTAGTTCTTTTTTCTAAACGTTACCAGTCAAAGTGTCCACCACTTAATTTTTTTCAAACATTACAACAATGAAATTATTCTTCAATCTTCTTCTACACTTTTATTGTCTACTATTCTTATTCCAAACGTTACACAAAGCTCCGTCATAGACTCTGAGCTTTCTGAACACTTCAGGACTAAGTACTACGAGTTATGTTGCTCGCAAAATGCATTTTTAAATGGAAATCTTCTCAACAGTATCAATTACAAATTGGTTGTCGGAATAATAATTGGAATTATGAACATTGCTGAGGCCATTAGAACTTGTAAGCTTTCTGGCTCTGGTTCTGATTATGCAATTTTGGACAAGAATTTAATAGGGTTTGAGTTGTTGGGCATGAATGTTGGATTTTTACGTGCTCAATTGGACCGAATAATAGAGACAAAAAAAAGCTGTAGAATCAGAGTTCAAAGAAATTTAAAGTGGGCAAGTTCGAGTAAATGAGGAGATGAGAAGCTTCAAAATTTTAAGAATACAAGAGAGAAGCTTGATATAATTAGAAGTTAAACTTGTTTTAGTATGTAGAATAATATAGAAACCTAGATTTATCTAGAATTAGTAAGTTGCTTAAGGAAGTCATATACTTAATCCCAAAGTAAGACAACTAAGCATGATGAAGATGAAGAATTCAACTTGAGGACAAACTCTCCACCTCCGCATCTCCACCTCCTCATTTGCCTCTATAAAGGAAACACTACTCTTCATTCTTGTAACACCATTTAAAAAGGTGAGGTTAGAGAGAGAAAACAACTCCAACGAGTTTATAAGAATGAGTGTTATTCATGTTCTTTGTATTTGAAAAATAGTCTTTCAAAATCAATACAAAGAGTGAAGTTATTCCTTGAATCCATCTGTTCTCAAGGCAATTATAATCTTTAAATTGTCAATAGCATTGAAGTTGACAAACATCAAAGTTTGATCACCATAAAATATTAGAAACTAATTTTTTTATTCTCTTATATCTGATGTGGTCAATTGTCTCAGATCTTTCCTGATTGAGTCTAACACGAGCCAAAGAAAACAAAAGAAGCTCAAGGCATCTCCCAAACTGATCAATAATCTGTCAATTGATATGTTTTTTGAAAGAAGAAATCAGCACATCTAATTTGAAATTTTCGGTCAGTTTTGTTGTGTAATTTGTTTCTTTTTTTTGTATTTATAATTTAGTATTGCCAACATTTTACCTATTCAGTAGTAGTAATTTGATTTTTTCTGTGGAGCTCAAATTTTTAAAATAAATTTTTTAATTTGAACTCACTATTAAAATAAGAATAATAATAATAACCAAACGTTAATTTCCAAAAATTCAAATTCATTCAATAAAAACATGGATAATTAAGAAGAGTAACAATAATCATGTATAAAACTTTATACAAGAAAGTGATAACACAAAGTGTAAAGCAATTGAAAACTCTTTTACAAGCATTATCCAAGTTTGCTCAATAAGTCCTCGAAACCTCCTCGTAGGAATTCTGTTGTACCTGCACATCATTAAAACAACCAAAGGGGTGAGTATAAAGATATACTCAGTAAGTGCTAATTAGATTGTTGTTAAAATGAAGTGTCGGGGAACACTCAGTAAGCACGGGTGTGCTCGATAAACACGAGGACGTGTTCATCTCTGATTTCCCAGTCGACACTTCGTGCCAACCTTAACATGAGTCATGCTCGATCATATCATTTTCCAGGAAACACGATTGTGTCTCCTTGAGCACGAGCGCGTGCTCGTAATCTTTCCCAGATTGCCCAACAGCACGAGGGCATGCTAACCAACATGGTGACGTGCTGAGCTACGGACTTTCCCAATCCGATTCTATTTTCATTTTCTTTGAGTAGTGTTTATGTGATTTAAATCATATACCTTCCTAATATATTATACATGTCACTTGTACACTAAAATTAGCATACAAAACTCAACTAAGAGTAGAATCCAAGCAAAGCACAACTAACTCATATAAGAACTACATACCAAGCATAAAGCTCAATCAACACGTCTTATGTCAATCATATCCACAGTATAGTTCCCATGAAGTCTCATCATGTACACAGAAATCAAACATGCCAGCATTCATAATCAAACAGCAATAATCAAATGCTAATATGAATGCCATATGTCTCGTGTATGCAAATGAATCTCATCCACACAAATATACGAATGCTCCTGAGTCTTACATAATTCATCGGCGTCTCACTGGCATCGTGAGTCTCATGCGGCATAGTGCGTCTCACACGACATCGAGCGTCTCACTAGGCATCGTGAATAAATCACGGAATTGTCAGGAATCTCTCAACCGACATTGCGCGTCTCACGCAATATAATCAACAGGCCCAGTGTCACACAACTCATGCAACACAATGAATGAATATATGCATCCAAATGGCCACAATATAATCTCACAAGTATGCTCAACAATCAAGCAAGTCTCATGCTCAATATGAATATGCCAGAGCAAATCACATGCTAACATGTCAACCGTAAGGCAACATAAAATCAACAGGCATAAACAAGCATAGCATACCAAACATAATCTCACTTAATATCATGTATGCTCAATAAATAAGCAAGTCTATGCTTTAACAGTAGCAACATGTCAACTACATGTCAATCATATATCAACATCTCAAACGAGCATACATGTGACCCCCGAATTTAATTATCACCTGCGTATAACTTCCCTCCTACAAGTGACAATCAAACTTGGAAATCAAGTTTTTGGTTTAAGTAAATTTGTAATAGCACAATAAAGAATTAATAACGGAAGCATAAAAATTTTAAAACTTTAAAATCAAATATTTACATTCCATTTTTCTCAAAATGTTTACAACCAATTTCAAAGGCCTGAGCCTAATAAAAT
>CANYCX012856330.1:0-11954 GCA_948193385.1 Breynia disticha f. nivosa
ATTTATGTTATTTTCTATGATATGTGTGCTTGGATGATTAAGTGCTAAGACAATATAGTTCATGGTTGTTATGTTCATGTGATGTGGAAATGGTTGAGTGTATATATGAATGTATTTATGTTGCCAAATGTGCTATGATTGTACGGAATTTGTCCACGTGGTAAGTGTGGCTTAATGAGTTTTGCAACTCATTGGTGTTTCATACCTGCCGTGTGGGCAGGAACGTGAGGAGAAACTACTTTTGGACACAAAGGTGTGCGTTGCTGCTCCAATTTAGGCCTTGCATAGAGAAGAACCAAGGTGGGTGGTGCACTGTGTTAGGATGTTTGATTATGTACATGACAATGCATACATAATGCCCTACTTGTATTTTGTTAGGTTATTATCGAAATAGGATCATTTCGATTCTTTTTCTTTCATAACCTAAACTATTTTGTACACCTCAAATTTTGTATAGGCATATGTCTTCGCAAAACTTGTGTAAACTGTGTTAAAAGAAATGAGATGTACATATTCATGAAGAATGAGTTTGTTTTATTTCTTGTACTTTTATATTACAATTTTTCTTATATATCAAAACCTTGATTTCCAAGTTCGAGTGTCACTTGACGGAGGGGGAGAATATACATAAGTGATAGTCGAATTTAGGTGTCACATTCAGTGGTATCAGAGCCTAGGTTGTTAAAACCTCGGTTCTTGACATCATGGGTTTTATTGTGGTTTTCTAAACTGGTTTTTACAATGCATGCATGCTAGAATGTTTGCAATTGGTCATGTACATTGTAATTCCATAGAGTCTAAATGGGAGTCCTTATTTATTTTTCTTAAATTAGAATGGAAGAATGACAATGTTAGAGTGCACATGAAGCCGCCTGTTCTCTCGAATCGGTACAGGGGAATGTGAATGCCTCTATTGCAAGTGAGCAAGAACCATCTAATCCTCAAGCACAAGCCCAAGCTGAGCCTTAGGCTGTACAACAACTCTTAGATCTTATAGGAGCTACCGTGAGGGAACAATTACCTCGATCTCAGAGGGTAACTATTGATAAAAATTATGAACAAATTAGAAATTTGGGAGGCAAGCCTTTTGTGGGCACAACTGATCCCTCAGTGGCCGAAGATTAGATGAGGGACATAGAAAGAGTTTGAGGAGGATGCAGTGCACCTCTGTGCAGAAGGTTCTGTACGCTACATCCTTACTGGAGGGTGAAGCGATCAAATGGTGGGAAATGGTCCCGGGAAGCTTGGTTGAGCCTCTCGTAATGACATGGGAGGAATTTTAGAAGGTTTTTGCTGAGAAGTACACTCCACCAGTGTACAACAGGAGGGAGAAAAAGGCCGAGTTTCTGAGATTAGAATAGGGAGATCTTTTCGTAGCAGACAACGAGGTGAAGTTTACTCGTCTCTCTCGGTATGCACCAGAGGAGGTAGCGACCAATGAAGCCAAGAGAGACTGATTTGGAGTTCTTGTATGATGTTTGATGAGATGGCAATATCTGTAAAATGAAGTATTCTCTTGTATGGGAATGAAGAAATGGTATATATTGTGTTAGTTTACTATAATAGATTTTTTATGAATTTCTCATTATGATTATGCATAAATTGTGCTTTTGAGGTGTGAGATGTTTGCTACTTGATCATGGTATTTTTATCCAGACATATGTACGCATGACATACATGCATATGACATACATGCATCTATGCATAAGAGATAGTGACATGAGATTTAGAGGCTACACAGTGCTATACTGAGTATTCGCTGAGCAATGTATTGGTAAAAAGGGTTGGAATGAGTATCCAGTGGCTTAATTGTTATCCCTAAGTACGATACTGAGTATTCTAAGCATAATTGGGAAGAGAAAGTGTCATGCAAGACTAAGTATTCTAAGAACATTAACACTCAGTTGACCAACTTAATGAATATGAAAAGTCAGGCTAAGATTTTGACAGCTTAATGTAAATGGCAATGCTAGACTGAGTGTTTTGGTGAGCATATGTCATGAAGATTTAAAGGTCAGACTGAATCAGTGGGCCTAATTATTATTCTCGAGTGCAAGACTGTGTATTCTAAGTGCAATTAGGAAGAGATAATGTCATGTGAGACTGATTATTCTAAGCACATCGACACTCGGTTGGGAAACCTAACAAATGTAAAAGCAGAACTAAGTATTCATTAGACTAAATTGTCATTCTCAAGTGCGAGACTGAGCATTCTAAGCGCAGTTGGGAAGCGAGAGTGTCATGTAAGACTAAGTATTCTAAGCGCATCAACATTCGATTGATCAAGCAAGAGATGAAAGAAAAGAATGGAAAGAGAAAAAGAGCATGTAAATGATATAGAATAAGAGGAAATGCATAACATTGGCATGTTGCATAAAGCATTCACTACATTTTTACATGTGATGTTAGTAATGGATGAATATAATGAGATTTGTATGGCTGAAATATGGCGTGAATGATTATGTTTATGTTGTGATGCATTGGATTATGTTTCTGTTGTGATGCATTGGATGCGTTCAAAATGTATAAGGGTTTGAGAGATGTGCTATGTTTGTAATTAGAGTGATTGATGTGTGCGTGTTACATTCAATTGTAAACGTGTACATGAATTCGATGTGGATTGGCACAGGACATGATGGACTCAAATGCTTGTATGTTTATTTCTATGGTGTATCATATTGGATATGTGTGGAAATGTTCTAAGTATGGGTTGTGAATGATTTGTGTGCCTAAGGAAATGTACATGTATGTTAAGGCTTAAATTTGATTTATGAATAATGGAAATGAAAACTATAGTAGGGTATGATTCAGTACGTTGTGAGGTTAAATGTCATTATTTGTGTTATGTTGTGGTTGTGGGAAATGAGTTATGTGTATGTGAAAATGATATGAGGGTTTAAGAACTTGAACTTTACAGAATGATAATTTTTCCTATGATTTTTAAGTCTTGATGAGATGTTCTTGTATGAATGATTCTATCTAATCGGTGAAAATAACCAATGAAACAATCCATATTAGAAAAATAATCAATTATCAATTTGTCTTTGTAAGTTCACATAGGTTCATAAAAACATATTGATACAAAGTTAATAGATCGTCAAACTATAGTTAAACAAAATTCACAGAAGTTGACAATATCAATATTAAAAATTATTTGTTCATGTTATTTTGCATAAGTGAGAAATAGGTTCAAATATATGTTAACAAAAGGTTAACTGATATCATATATAATAAACAAGTAAGTTCACAAAGGTTCACATAAAAATTGGCTATATGCACAATATCAAATCTTAAAAATATCTTTATCTTAATACAAAAATAAAAGTTTGTTAAATTTATAATTTATAAAACTCGTGTTATTATCACAAAATCAAACTTCAAAAGTGACTCTGGGAGTAATTACCACTATCAATAGCTCCCCGCTCTTATTTTCAAAATTTTTGGAAATAAGAGTATAATAAATCAATATATTTTTATTGTGAAATTAGATTTATTTGGTGCCAGAAAAATTTGTTAGATTGAATAATTACCACCACCACCAGATTTACTTTCTTTGACTAATTTAATGTGAATGAAAAGTACATATATATGACTTAGTGATTTTTCTCTAACTCCCATGATTATTTTCTTGATAGATTTATAGTAACTAATGTTAATGATTATTTCCTTAACTAAGTGCGTATTTAGAGCTTCTCTCCTTTTTAATCGTGATTTCATGCATTAAAACATCGCTATGCAATTTTTTAGCATATATCGCTCTAGCATGTCTACATGATTTGAATATCTAAATTATCTTTTTATGATTCACTTGTTAATCTATATCAAATATTTGGTAAATATTTTCATAATATATTAATGTTTTTAACGTTATGAAGTAGTATAAATAGTTTGTAGTTGTAGTCTTTTTAATTTAGCCTTCATTTGGTTGTTTTAGAATTTTTAAAATTATTTCTTCGAGATTCAACCAATTTGTCGAGCATCAATTTTGTAGAGCTCTCATTTTGATTGATTCAAAATTTGATTGAACTAGCATTTTGAGATTAATGTCTCCAGAATTCAATTAATTTTTAGAGTTCTCTCTGTGCTAAGGTTGGAGTAGGAGTAAGAAGAGAAACTTTGGCAGTGAAAGTGAAAAAGAGTCAAAGACCGTGGCACTGGTGGTACAATTCACAAGTTTTGAACAACTCCTAGTCTCACACTCATAATATCTAGGCCCATCACTCATTTGTTTGATGTCTCCTTTTCCTCAATTGACATGGTGTGTGTCTACAAGACTACAACTTATGATGATGGAGTGACAGAAGAAGGCAAATGTAATTATATCTCTGGATCTCATGGACTCTCTTTTCAATTTCACCATTCCTCATGCAGTACCATGGGATAATTGCTTCTAAGTTGTTATTTCCCATCTATCATGTTGGTATGTCTAATTTTATGATTCGTGATTGCACTCACATTTCTTTGTAGTAGTGACATGATAATCTTGATTTTCTTACAAATAATTTGTCTTCAACTTAGTTTTCACTTTCTGCGTGTGTTCATGACAATACTTTGATTGTCACAAATCTTAACAATTTTTACTTGTCTTGAACTTTCTTTGTAGATTCTCTTTCTGCATGCATTCATGACAACACATTGGTTGCCACACGTCTTAACAATTTTGACTTCATGTGTTTAACTTACTTTAGAGATTGTCTTTTGCGTGCGTACATTGGTTGACACATTTCTTAATGGTTTTGACGTCATGTATTTAACTTACTTTGAATTTTGTCTTTCCGCATGCATTCAAGACAAAACTTTAATTGTGACACATCTTAATGGTTTTTTTTGCATGCATTCAAGACAATTCTTTGACTGTCACACGTCTTAACAGTCTTCGAAACTTTTTCATACTTTTTGTGTTGATTTATTGTTCTTGTTGAAACTACTTGCTTGTGATAATATGCAATATGAATGTAGTATGTGATGCAAGTTTTATCATAATGAAATGCAACTTATAACTATCTTTCATCTTTTCATGTGAGGTTATGCTTGAAAGTAAATAACTTTGTAGTAGTTTGGCTTTGATCGACATCCACTCCTCAAGTAGCTTTAATGAAAATTTTACCTATTTTTCTTATAGGTGTGTCATTTTTTGTGGCTTTGTAATGTCAACCTCACAGAAGTCTTTCTTATCGAGGATGTGTCTCTTGCCCCTACAAGAAATGATGTTTATTATCGGATGAGCAAGAGAATTATCTACCTTTAGTATGCTCTCATCATTCTATCTTAATTCACTTTGGGGCCTCCTACCCTGCCTTTATTGCTCATCACGTCTTCCTCTCCTCTCACTATCATAGCCTCTATCTTCATGCCTTCTACCTTCACCTCTGGATTTTGTCATCTAATCATGTCTTAATGCCTGAGCGTCAATAGCGCGCCCAAATTTCAAATGTCCTTCTTTGAATGAAGTATAAAAATTGGCAAACCATATTTTTTAAAAAATAGTTTAATAAGCCAAGATAATAAGAAATAGGAATAAACATGCATTACTTAAAACCCCGGCCAATGTTGGGCCATAAACAAAACCAAGCTATAAATGTTCGAAAGATATGGAAATGATTTTAAAACAATGCATGTAAATCATCTATCTATACCAGTTTTATATAGATTTACAAGAGAATGGTATAACCCAAAAGCTAGGAGCTACAACCTAAAAGAAATGTATCGCACTTCTAGCAATCCACTAAAAAGAGAATCCCACCACTGACTACTGATGCTCTGCACAGTTATAACAACAAACAAACACCTGAGTAATTAATTACTCAGTAAGTGCATTTAAAACACTTATCTAAGTAGTGAATGCATAAGTACTCATTATTTAGGGTATTTTATGTACATTATGCGATAGGGAAATCGTCCCCATTTAATATCTATCATTTTGTTTTTAATTTTGTCCAGGTTTAAACTAGATATTTCCCAGGGAACAAGGGGCATGCCGATGAGCATGACCACCATGCTCTTTATAGCAAAGAACAGTTGTCTGGCACGAGCTCATGCTGGCCAACACGGGATTCGTACTGACTCTCTGGAATTAGGACAGTATCGCAACACGACCCTTGAGTCTATTAGCACGAGGTCCTGTCACAACCTGTATGTCTGATGGCTTAGCATGAGCTCATGCTGACCACTAGAGGTGTCATGCGACCACTCTGGAACTTGGACAGTGTTCTAGCACGACCCACGTGCTTCTCATCACGAGTTCATTGCATATCCCTTCATTCTAAAGGTCTAACATGAGGTTGTGCCTGTTAGCATTGTTGGGTTTCTAATTTGTTCTAAAGACTATGGCAACAGAAATTACACACAAAAGCAAATTATATCTAGCCAAGATCATTATAAAAAATAAATAAAAACATATATTGATTAAAGATTGATGAATAGTTAACATAAAAAGATAAACTTTAAAGAAAAGAACTCGCCTTGCTTCCTTTCTTGCTTGGCCGAAGGCGTTCTTGCACAAAGCAATAATTATCGTCTCGAAATACTCCGAGACGATCTTTGTGACACTCTCTACAAAATTAACACATAGATAATCAGAAAGAGTGTACTAGCACAAAAGGAAATCAGTTCACCTTATATTTATGAATAGATGAGAATCTTGCGAAACGAAGAGCACCACGATGATCAAATGATATGATCAGCCCATCAAAGTGTCGCTCCTCTAGGAGAAACCCTAAACTAATTGATTTAGTGAAGACGGTCACGACAATGGGAGGTGTTCAGAGGGATGGCTATGTCTATTTTTAAGAACTAGGATTTTAGATTCTTTTTATAAGCAAGAGTTTTAACTAATCAAACCTCTTAACCAACAATCCTAACACAACTAGGAATTTTTTAAGTGTTTAATTAAAAAAATCATTTAAAATATCTCCCTGCGCCGTGATTTAATGTGAGAAATTAAAAGAGGATTTCTTTTAATTCATCTTACATTTTCCTTATCTTAATTTATGACAAGCTTCCTAAATTTTCTCCCCTTTATCCTCTAGCATATTTTAATATAAGACATCATATTTTATAAATAATATTTGTCTTAAAATCATGTAAGAAATGGTAAATAATATTTCTCATCCATAATGTTCCCAATTACCAAAATTGGCTTAAATTCCCGATCCAGCAAAATAGCCAAATTTTGACCTAGGGTGAAAAACTTAAAATACCTTTTCGATTTTTTTTCATTATCCATGTGCGATCTATAGGACTATTCAATAAAGGTACTGAATTTAATAATTCATAAATCATAGGTGGTCTCTAGTAAGACACTATGATCATCCTAAATTAAATAGCTGATGAGCGGTGTCAACAACCCTACTACAATTCAAATTTATCCCTTGACCTCCGATATCATGATTAGCACAAGGGAAGTCCCAAACACCCTTATTTAGTGCTAAATCACTTTCTTGATCTGTATGCAAAAATTGATAAGTTTCAATAAATGGCCTAATCATTTCATTCGGATGCAGCCACACTCTTCTCAATCTTGTCTATCAAACGGCCAGTGATATTGCTCTTATTTTCATAAGAGGGTCAATCCTTTTACTTCACTCATGCTCTTACTTGTAATTCTTGGCATACCCAATCATTCCCATAGTTGTCAACCTTTTACGTTCACATTAGGTGTATGTCAAAGTATACTAAAAATTACAATAAAAGACATAGTGGTTTTCAGTCTAAGGATAGATATTTGACATTGTAAATATTAATTTCTCTCCAAATACAATGTCCCACATTGTATCTATGCACTTTGTTAGATATCTCAAGTATTTGTAACCCGTAGAACATGATCACCTACATAGTACATACTAGTCTTAATTCATTTCCATTTCCATAGAAACAAGCGACTATGGATATTTAGAATGTTAATCTCTTAACTTCCAGGTTCTACTATCAAGGTCATCAACCTTGATGCCTCAAGCACTTAATTAACATTCTTGGATATTTTATAAAACTCATACTACATGTCAATACATGAAGTGATAAAAAAAATGCCTCATAATTTTATTAATGAATAATAAAAGTTACAAACAATGTATTGGGTCTATGGCTTACACTAACAATCTCCCACTAGCATTAGTCCCAATTAGACATAACCCTAAGACCAAAAGACCTAACATGATGCTCATGCTTTGGACCTGCTAGTTGCTTGGTCAGGGGATCTGAAACATTGTCTTCACCTAGAACTTGATCATCTTCACATCTCCTTTATCAATGATCACTCAAATGAGATGGAATGTCATAAGTATGTGCTTAGATCAGTGGTATTTTGGGGCTCCTTGGCATGTGCTATAGCCCCATTATTATCACGCAAAAGCTCCAATGGATCTAGGATAGATATGATGACTTCTAACCCTCTAATAAACTTTTTAATCCAAATAGCTTCCCTAACTACCTTAGACACTGCTATATTTTTAGCTTCTGTTGTAGAATATACCACTGTGCTATGTTTAGAGCTCCTCCAACTGATAACTTCTACATTCAACAAGAATATGTATCCTGATTGTGCTCTTGAATCGTCTTTACTAGTCGGGCTCACAACATCAGTGTAGTCTGTAGCACTGAGCTCTTATTGACCTTCATACGCTAAAAGTAAGTCTTTAGTCCTTCTCAAGTACTTAAGAATTGTCTTAACTACAGGCCAGTGGATCTCTTCGGCATCTTACTGGAACCTACCGGTTATATTAAGTGTGTGAGCAACATTTGGCCTAGTACATATCATAACGTACATAATAGATTCTATAACCGATGCATATGGGACTTTATTCATACGTTCTTTCTCTTCTCTAGAGGATGGGTAGTCCTTCTTAGAGAGAACTATCCCTTGTTGTAAGGGTAACAATCCTTTCTTAGATTGTTCCACAATGAACCACTTCAGTATCTTATCTATGTACTTATCTTGACTTATCCCTAAGAGACGTCGTGATCTATCTCTATAGATCCTTATACCAAGTATAACCTCAACTTCCCCTAGGTTTTTCATTGAGAAACACGTATTTAACCATTTCTTAACTTGTTGAAATGTTAAAATGTTATTTCCAATGAGAAGGATGTCGTCGATATATAACACAAGGAACAACACTACACTCCCACTGAACTTTTGATATACACCAAGCTCATCATCATTCTTGATGAATTCAAACTCCTTAATAGATTCATTAAAACAAAGATTCCAACTTCAATATGCTTGCTCAAGTCCATAAATGGACCTCTCAAGCTTGCATACCTTATTATAATATTTAGGATCAATAAATCCCTCAGGCTGTTTCATGTAAATATCCTCGAGGTGGTTTCCATTTAGGAAAGCCATTTTGAAATCCATTTTCCATATCTCATAATCCAAATATGTGACCATGGCAAAAAATATCTTAATGGATTTGAGCATAACTACTGGTGAAAATGTTTCATTATAGTCGATACCTTGAACTTGTTTAAAAACCTTTCAGAACTAGTATACCTTTGAAGATACCTTCTGTTTTATCTTTAAAAATCCACTTGCATTCAATTACCTTAGCACCTTTCGGTGGATCAATCAAGTCCTAAACTTGATTATCGTACATTTATTGCATATCATATTTCATGACATCTTACCATTTTTCTAAATTATGACTTTCCAAGGCCTCTTGTTAAGAAGTAGGTTCATCATGATCAACGATCGTGATATCATGTTCATCAGTTACGATGAACTCGTACCTTTCGAGTTCCTGATGTATCCTACCAGATCTTCTAGGTACTTGTGTAATGGGCTCATTTTCCACAACTTGTTGTGGAGTTGACTCTATATCCTCACTATCCTCTACTGGAACTTGTTTATCCACATTCTCTTGCACAACTTTGAGTTGTACACCACTCCCACTGTTTTTATTAAGAATAAATTCTTTTTTTAGAAACACTGTAGTTTAAGCAACAAACACTTTATGCTTGCTAGGATTGTAGAAATAGTATCGCTTAGTCTCTTTAGGATACCCCACAAATAAGAATTTATTTGTCTTAAATGAAAGCTTATCTAATGTTAACCTTTTAACAATCGCTTCACATCCTCAGATCCTTAGAAAAGGCAAGTTGGGTTTTTGTCCAGTGCATTTCTCATATGGTGTCTTTTCGACTGATTTAGTAGGAGATATGTTTAGCAGAAAAGCCAAAGTCTTTAGGGCACAATACCAAAACGATATTGGGAGACCAGTTCGACTCATCATTGACCTAACCATGTTTAACAGGGTTTAGTTCCTCCTTTTAGACACACCATTTCACTGAGGTGTTCCTAGATGTGCGAGTTATAGTACTATACCACAATCTCATTGTGGCCAGCAACATGGGATCTCGTCATCACTTTTATGGTATTTAATTGATGTGAATGAAACTTTTGACTCTTGAAGGTGGTACAGTGTGTGCTTTAAAGGAACATGCTTTTGAGAGTTGCTTAAAAATTCTAAAGTAATGAAGAAAATCACAAGGAATTTCCTAAAAGCTTCTCAAAAGCAAACTCAACAGGTAAAAAGGTAGAAGAACAAAAGCAAAAAGCTTGTCTGAACATAAATTTTTCTCGTTCCCATACACGATGCCAATTGTTGTTGCATTGATTCTGCAATCACAATAATTGTGGATGAGCTTGGTCATGGACGGATCACGTGCGCTCTAAAAATTGCAAAATAAAATGAAGGTAAGGCCGATTGGTCGTTTAAAGACTCTCTAACACTCAAGTCACTAGGAATCCTAATAAATCTTTCAGAGTGTAATAATATGAGTAGTAGAAAATTCCCCTCCAAATGTATGAAGAAGACCTCTATTTATAGAATTGACAGAGGGTAATCATATAATTAAACATATAAATATAATTAATGAGAGTTAATTAAGTAAATAGTATTAATAATATTATTTTATTAAATTCTATAGTTGGGCTTACTAGACATGGACCCATGTCTTATCATATCTAAAAGATCAGTGCGAGTGGAATATCAAGAAACGAATTGACTTAATAAGGATGACTCTGTCATGTCTTATGTAATTCTAGCATTTTAGAGTAAGGGAATATGTAAGATTGCATAAGGTCGATTTAATGCCAACTGCATTTTTATTCGATTTGTATTGTTAGTATAACTTGCTAGAGTGTATATATGATCTTTAGGAAGTTTTTTTCCTAATTCAAAGTTTGAATGGACATAAAAGATCGTATATGAGTGGATTGCTCAAAGGGGCATTTTTGGTATTTACTAAACACACGTATTTAGGATAATTTAATTAGACAAATAATGTGGGCCTGAATGAATGATGAAAGTGGATAGCGAGGCCTAGTAGTGGGGACACACGACCATAATAAAGAAAGAGATGGATTTTATTTTAAGTTAGTCTTCTTAATTAAGAGTATTATAATTAATTTGAGTTTTCTAATTAAGTTAAGTGTCTAGTTAAGCAGGATGACTAAATAAAATAAGTGGAGATAATATTATGACTTTATAAAAAATCAAATATAAATTTGCCACATTAAGGTTAAGATAAAAATAGGGAGACTACTCTCATTTGAAGACTTAAGAAGACAAGAAAAGCTTAGCCTTTTTAGAGTATGTGCCACCTTATCTCTCTCTAGGTTGTCTCTCTCATTCACTTCCAAGTCACTTCCAAGACTATGAAGTCATGCCAATTAGATAAAAAAAAAGATTTATTGTAACACCCCAAAATTTCGTAAAAATACAGTATTTTAATTAAATACGAAATAAAATATGAGGAAAATACTCAGAAAATTTTCGCGAAAAATTTTAATTAATAATTAGAGGAGTGATATAAGATTTTTGAGAAATTAAAAATTTAAAAATGTTGAAGTCGATCGTGAACGGAAAACGACGACAATTATATTAATACGAAGGGGGAAATTAAATAAATTCTTCGCGTTATATTTAAATGATATTTAGTAAGAAATAAATAAC